>SJXQ01007173.1:47007-85948 GCA_006408695.1 Aepyceros melampus
GCAATCTTGATTCCAGCTTGTGTTTCTTCCAGCCCAGCGTTTCTCATGATGTACTCTGCATATAAGTCAAATAAACAGGGTGACAATATACAGCCTTGATGTACTCCTTTTCCTATTTAGAACCAGTCTGTTGTTCCATGTCCAGTTCTAACTGTTCCTGATCTGCATGTAGGTTTTTCAAAAGGCAGGTCAGGTGGTCTGGTATTCCCATCTCTTGAATTTTCCATAGTTTGTGATCCACACAGTCAAAGGCTTTGGCATAGTCAATAAAGCAGAAATAGATGTTTTTCTGGAACTCTCTTGCTTTTTCCATGATCCAGCAGATGTTGGCAATTTGATCTCTGGTTCCTCTGCCTTTTCTAAAACCAGCTTAAACATTTGGAAGTTCATGGTTCACGTATCGCTAAAGTCTGGCTTGGAGAATTTTGAGCATTACTTTACTAGTGTGTGAGATGAGTGCAATTGTGTGGTAGTTTGAGCATTCTTTAGCGTTGCCTTTCCTTGGGACTGGAATGAAAACTGACCTTTACCAATAAGACATTAAAAGTATTAAATCTTCCCCTTCATAGAAAAGGCTAACCTAGAAAGACAAATGTGATAAACAAAAGTATAGAGTTTTCTAAACAAGAATCACCTCAATAACAAATAATAAAAGATGTGCTGTAACATTTTACTTAAAATTAAAACAATTATCATAAATATTCAAACCAGGAAAAGTATAAAATAATTTGAACAGTAACAAGTTTACAGAAACATTTCATACCAAGTGCTTTGGGATTTTATAAACCGTCAAAAATATTTAAGATATTAAATTACTACGTGGAAGAGGAGCAATTGTGCTCAGTTGCTCAGTCGTGTCCGACTCTTTGTGACCCCATGGACTAGAGCCCGCCAAGCTTCTCTGTCCATGGAATTTTCCAGGCAAGAATACTGGAGTGCTTTGCCATTTCCTCCTCCAGGGTATATTTCTGACCCAAGGATCGAATCTGCGTCTGCAGCAACTCCTGCATCGGCAGGCAGATTCTTTACTGCTGAGTCACCTTGGAAACTCATGAAATCACTGCACTTTATAGAGTAATATTGATATTGCATTAAAAGCAAAAATTATTGTAGGAGCAAAACATGGTCATTTCTTAATTAATAGCATGATTTTAATTCTGTCTTTAGAGAGAATATTTCCCCAAAGTTTGTTGTCTTACAGAGAAGGCAATGGCACCTCACTCCAGTACTCTTGTCTGGAAAATCCCATGGACGGAGGAGCCTGGGAGGCTGCAGTCCATGGGGTCGCTAAGAGTCGGACACGACTGAGCGACTTCACTTTCACTTTTTACTTTCATGCATTGGAGAAGGAAATGGCAACCTACTCCAGTGTTCTTGCCTGGAGAATCCCAGGGAAAGGGGAGCCTGGTGGGCTGCCGTCTCTGGGGTCACACGAGTCGGATACGACTGAAGTGACTTAGCAGTAGCAGTAGCAGCAGTTGTCTTAATCAATATTTTAAAAAGTGATCAACAAAAATAAGCTGAAAACCAAGTAGCTTTCTATGTAATTTTCCTTAGTATGGTTTAAAAGAGGACATATAATTTTTTTCTTATCTATAATCAATGTGTGCTTACTTACCTATCATGTTTATTGTTTATTTTTGAACCGTATCAACCAAAATGTTAACTTAATGATTTTTATCCATGTTCACTGACATATCCACAGTACTTAGAACAGTATTTAAAACTTAGTTACAAATATTTTTTTAAATAAATGAGTGAGTGAGTGAAGATGTCATAATGGCATGTGCCTCTATGATACATGATACAAAATCTGAGCACATCAACCTCAACTGCATTTTATGCTCCAGAAAGCAAATACGAATGTAGAATGCAAAGGACAGTGCCATTATAAGGAAAACAAAATCATTCAACAACTTTAGGGTTTATTATTATTAACATATATTTTACAAGACACCCCCTTAAGTATTAAAATAAACTGGTCTAAAAAGTCAGTAAGATCAGCAATCTTACGGTTACCTTTTACCATTAAAAATAATTCTCTATGTCTTAATTTCCCTCATCTAGAAGATTCACTTTGCAAAGACAATGGGATAGCTGAAGGAAGTATGTACAGCCTTTGAAATGAGACACTCAGTTAATTTGTGGATGAATTTATTAATGAAAATATTTCAAATTTATTAGCAAAAATATTTCAACATTAACAACATGAGCTAATTTCTAACTAAAATTTATACACAGTATTTGATGAGATTTCTTCTTTGAGTGGGTTGTTTTCTTGTCAAGTATTCATGAATTCATTTCTGTTTGAGATTCACATACTACCCTTCATCTGCAAAATAGTAAATGGATCGAAATGTGTCAGGTTTCCTTTTGAAATTTTATTCCTTCATAAAATAAAGCATTATTTTATAGACACAGTTATAATATTTTATGCAATTTATATACCATGAGTATTAAGGCAAAAAATGGCTATTAACGATCCTCGTGTCCTATATCCGTATCTTTGTCTCCTCCTTCTGAGTGTGGGCAGGACCTAAGGACTTACTTCTTAAATGGAATACAGTGAAAATGACAGAATTTCACTTCTGAGATAAGGTCACAAGGGATATAAGCTACCACACTGTGAGCTGCCCTGTCAAGAGGCCCGTGTGGGAAGGAACTGACTCCTGCCAACAACTACATGTCAGTGAACTTGGAAATGGATCCTCCACCAGTCAAGCCTTGATACCACTGCAGCTTGAATGACATTTTAATTTCAGGTTTTTGAAAGGTCCTGAGCCAGAAGATCCAGCTAAAGCCATGGCCGGATTCCTGGCCAAGAGATTAAGTTTTCTAAACCACTTAGTCTTAACGGTAATCTGTCATGCAGCAATAGATAATACATAGGTCTACTCTCCCTACCAGACTGAGTACCTGGCCTTCAAATCACATCTTACTTTTTCTGTCCCCAGCAGGATGTACAAAGTCTGAGACACAGAGTAGGCATTCCAGATGCAGAACAGAACTGAATCTTAATCACAGTTTCCTTAATATCCTGCTAATACCTCTTTACAAATGCTATAAAAATTAAATTCAATTTACAACAAATAAGATATTTAACCAAAGTATAATTATTAACTTATAATATATCAAAAGTCTAAAAGCATTTCTATCAATGTTTACCAGCCAGACTCCTTAGAAGACGCTTGCTCCTTGGAAGAAAAGTTATGACCAACCTAGACAGCATATTAATAAGCAGAGACATTAATATGCCAACAAAGGTCCGTCTAGTCAAGGCTATGGTTTTTCCAGTGGTCATGTATGGATGTGAGAATTGGACTACAAAGAAAGCAGAGCACCGAAGAATTGATGCTTTTGAACTGTGGTGTTGGAGAAGACTCTTGAGAGTCCCTTGGACTGCAAGGAGATCTAACGAGTCCATCCTAAAGGAAATCAGTCCTGAATTTTCACTGAAAGAACTGATGCTAAAGCTGAACTCCAATACTATGGCCACCTGATGTGAAGAACTGACTCACTGGAAAACACCCTGATGCTGGGAAAGATTGAAGGAGAGAGGAGAAGGGGAGAGGATGAGATGGTTGGATGGCAACACCAACTCAATGGACATGAGTTTGAATAAGCTCTGAGAGTTGATGATGGACAAGGAGGCCTGGCGAGCTGTGGTCCCCGGTCCATGGGGTCTCAAAGAGTCGGACACGACTGAGCAACTGAACTGAACTGAAACAAACTTCCACTTCTCACCATGAAAAAATAACTGATACTAGACTTGTCCTCACATATAAACAACTAGAAAACTAAAAGAAAAAGAAAAAAAAATTAGGAAAACTTTTCAGTATTGGGCAAAGGTCAGACAAGACTGTAATGCCTGAGAGAAGGTCAACAACCAAATGTAAGTCCTATGTTCATGGCAACCCGCTCCAGTACTCTTACCTGGAAAATCCCATGGACAGAGAAGCCTGGTAGAATACAGTCCATGGAATCGCAAAGAACCAGACATGACTGAGCGACTTCACTTTCACGTTCACTGCAGGTTTTTAACTAAACGTTATTGAACACTAGGACAAAAATGGATAATTCAAGCAAAGCACAGCTATCTTTTTGAGGTGAAAAGATTAACAGACAAAAAAAGTTTAGAGAGTATAGCCAATTAACAGTGTTTTAATAGTTTAAGGTGCACAACAGAGTGACTCAGCCATACATAAAATAGAAAGTTAAAAAAAAAAAAAACACAGTATGATACCAGCATAAAAACAGACACCAATGGGATAGAATAGAGAGTCCAGAAATAAACCCAGAAATACATGGTCAACTCATGTTTTTAAAACTTAACTTCAGTTAAAAATATATTGTATTAAAACATTATGTTATTTTAAAATAAATAAAATTAAAATAAAAAAAGTTTAGGGAATGTAAGGTGGCTGAAATCTGTGAGCCAGTGTACGAAAGTGAAAACAGCTACCCAGAGAAGAGGCTCCAGAAATGTGCAGAGGTGATCCTAGAGTCTCCGGCTAGATACTAAGTTCTGCACGCATAGTAAGACCTCATGAGATTTGCAAAGAATACCAGGGAAAGAAAAATTAAATGTAGCTGAAAGCTGTACATCTTTCAGAGATTTTATAAAGGGAAGACATATGAGTTCCAATCAAACAGAATGAAAATATCACAGAAAACCTGGGATATTCAGTAGAAAGCCAAGAAATAAAACATCTTACAAGTTAGGGTTAAGCAAGTCTTAGAGCAAAGATCAGAAAATGTTTTCTGTAAAGGGCAAGACAGTAAATATCTCAGACTATGTGGGACACATACAGTCTCTACCACATATTCTTAGCTTTTATTCTCGTTTCTTTACAACTGTTTAAAAATGTAAAGTCCATTCTTAGCTCAAGGGCTGTAGCCCAGATCTGTTCATGAGACAAGTCTAATGACTCCAGCCACAGAATAAAGGCTATGCTAACAAGATTCACAATAAAACTTAAAAACAAGCTGTAAAAGCAAGCTCAAAGTGATCCAAAAGGAAACAAATGCCTATCAAAATAAAACTCAATGTTCTTTAAAGAAATATAATAAAATACAGACATTTAACGATATAAAGTTCACACTGTCCAGCAACTAACCAAAAATTACAAAGAACATGGAGAGAGATCACCTGTGATGTAGGTATTCAAAAAGCTGTTAAAGGCTACCGGCGGTGACTAGAAAAAAGAGCAAACACTCCAGCACTTCAAGCCCCAAACCAAAAATAAGGCAGCAATAACTCATTTGGGAATTTTAAGTTTCTGCAATAACAAGACAGACAAAAAAATTTCTACCCTCGAGGATAATATTCTAGTGGATTCAAACTGCAAGGGCAGTATTGTCACTAAAACAAGCCCCCTAAAAAGCCTCTTCTTATAGCAATTAATATTCTGATTAATTCAGTAAAAACTGAATATAAACAATATCACCTAATTAATTCCTTAAAAATAGTGTAACCATTCCATTAGAAGGAACAACAACAAAACGTAGTACTATTACAACATATCAAATTAACTTTTCTTATACTCAGTGTATCTGGAGAAGGAAATAGCAACCCACTCCAGTACTCTTTTCTGGAGAATCCCATTGACAGAGGAGTCTGGCGGGCTATAGTCCACAGGGTTGCAAAGAGTCGGACACGACCGAGGCAATTTAGCACACATGCGTAATTCACAATATAAGAAAATGACCACAATAGCTACTTCTTTTAGCAATCTGACTATGTGAAAGTTTCCAAGAGTTACATTCAAGTGGGTTTACTAAGGTTAAGGTCAAAAGATGAATCTCTGATAACGTGCTACAAAACCAAATCTCTAGGAGCCTGCCATGTTCTGCCATGAACCATGTTTGTTACAGGATTTTCTTCTAAACTTAAAAATAATGCAGTACTTATTTAACTTAAATTCAGTATGTATTTAATATAAAATATGTACACCCTATGGAAAGGGCAATATGGCACAATATGTCAAATATTTGCATAAACGTGTCCTTTGATGAGAAACTCCACTAGCAGAAATTTATACTAAGAAGAATTTTAACATGTGAACAAAACACAGCAGAAGGATATTCATTAAAACACTGTTCGCAACAATTTAAAACTAGAAATAACACAATTGCTCATCAATAGAAACATGGCTGAAGGAATTATGAATTACTTTTCCAGAAATGAATATTTTTTCTATGAGGCAACAAGTAGGAAAATGTGGCCCACAACCAAGAAGAAAATCACTCAATTTAAAACAGATCCAGAAGACAAAGTGATGGTAACAACAGATAAGGACCCTGAAATGATTACTAAAAATATATGCTAGGATTTAAATTTTAGAAAATGAACACATTGATAAAAGAAATAAGAACTAACAAAAAGGCAACGTCTATATTTTTTTTTTAATCTAGAAATTTAAAAAATTCTCTGGTCATGATTAAGAGCGTATTAGACACTACAGAGGAAAAAGTTAAGTGAATTTGAAGACAGACAGAAAATACCTTCATCACAAGAAAAATATTGTAACTATATATGGTGACGATGCTAACCAGCTTTCATACAGTAATCATTTCACAATATACATATATCAAATCATCATGTTGTATACCTAAAACTAATACTATGTCACGTCAGTTTTTTAAAAAATTACTCAAAAAGAAAATTATACAGAAAGAAAAAAACTGGAACGTTTGACTTAAAAAAAAAGTAACTTTTTCAAGCAGCCACTGTTAACAGCACTTATCTTCAGATACTACAGTGTTTTAACAGCTTTCAGCACAGTCATGTCACCTTAAAGTAACTATCATTGTGAACTAAAATCTGGTCAGGTGTTAAAACTTTAAAGTCACTCATCGTCATTAGCAAGAAAACAATTTACATTAATCGCTTTGGGGCCAGTTGGAAATGTACAGGCATTCCCCCGATTTGGGCATTCAGTTCAAAAAAGGACTTCTCAAAACAAAACCTATCATCAAACTTGAAGTAACATGTTAAAAACTAGCTTAGTCATGGGCACATGCAGAATTTCCAAAGTACTCTTAAATACAAATAAAACCATAATTTGGAGAAGAAGATTAGTCACACGGGGAAAATACACATGTGCTACAAAGAGAATTTCAGGGGGCTTCTTATCAGAAAAAAATACAAGCTAGTGGACAACAGAACACTATCTTTAAAAAGTGCTGAAACAAAAAGAAAAGGCAAAATTATCCTTTGCTATTCACTGACAATACCTTCAAAATTCTGAAAGAGATGGGAATACCATACCACCTGACCTGCCGCTTGAGAAACCTATATGCAAGTCAGGAAGCAACAGTTAGAACTGGACATGGAACAACAGACTGGTTCCAAATAGGAAAAGGAGTACATCAAGGCTGTATATTGTCACCCTGCTTATTTAACTTATATGCAGAGTACATCATGAGAAATGCTGGGCTGGAAGAAGCACAAGCTGGGATCAAGACTGCCGGGAGAAATATCAGTAACCTCAGATATGCAGATGACACCACTCTTACGTCAGAAAGTGAAGAGGAACTAAAAAGTCTCTTGATGAAAGTCAAAGGGAGAGTGAGAAAGTTGGCTTAAAACTCAGCATTCAGAAAATGAAGATCATGGCATCTGGTCCCATCACTTCATGGGAAATAGATGGGGAAACAGTGGAAACAGTGTCAGACTTTTTATTTTTTTGGGCTCCAAAATCACTGCAGATGGTGACTGCAGCCATGAAATTAAAAGACGCTTACTCCTTGGAAGAAAAGTTATGACCAACCTAGATAGCATATTCAAAAGCAGAGACATTACTTTGCCAACAAAGGTCCGTCTAGTCAAGGCTATGGTTTTTCTAGCGGTTATGTATGGATGTGAGAGTTGGACTGTGAAGAAGGCTGAGCGCTGAAGAATTGATGCTTTTGAACTGTGGTGTTGGAGAAGACTCTTGAGAGTCCCTTGGACTACAAGGAGATCCAACCAGTCCATTCTGAAGGAGATCAGTCCTGGGTGTTCTTTGGAAGGAATGATGCTAAAGCTGAAACTCCAGTACTTTGCCCACCTCATGTGAAGAGTTGACTCATTGGAAAAGACCCTGATGCTGGGAGGGATTGGGGGCAGGAGGAGAAAGGGACGACAGAGGATGAGATGGCTGGATGGCATCAATGACTCGAGAGTAAACTCTGGGAGTTGGTGATGGGCAGGGAGGCCTGGCGTGCTGCAACTCATGGGGTCGCAGAAAGTAGCACATGACTGAGCGACTGAACTGAACTCACAATACCTTCAAACAGAAGAGCAAGTTTTTGTAATCTTTCATTTAACTTGAGTAAATATCTAGGATTGAGATTGCTGGGTCATATGAAAAATATGCATTTATAAGAAAATGCCAAATTGTATTCCAAAGCAATTTCTTCATCCTTAATATACATCCTAAATTGTTACCAGCAAAAAGTAAGTGTTCCTGTACTCTGCAATTTCTCCAGTGTTGGTATTTTCCATTTTTTAAATCAATTCCGATAGATGTGTAGCGGTGCCTCAATGCAGATTTCATTTGCATTCAATTTCTCTAAGCATGTGATCATCTATTCCTCTGCCTATTTCCATCCATATAGCTTCTTTCGTGAAATGTCCATTGAGATGTTTTGTCCATTTATATATTAGATTGTTTACATTTGAGATTTAAGAGTTCTTTATATATTCTTGATACATGTCTATAATCAGATATGTAACTTTTCAATTGTTTTCCACCAGTCTGTAACTTGTCTTTGCATTTTAACAGTGTCCTGCATGCAGCAAAAATTTAATCTTTTGATTAAATATAATTTTTAATAGACTGTGGTTTAGCTATTATATCTAAAACTTCAATGCCAAATCCAAGGTCAATATATTTTCTCCAATGTTTGCTTTAAGAAGTTTAAGGTTTCAAAGTTAAAAATATAGACTTACACAGGATTCCCACTATCTAGGCATCACCTCAAGAAAAATGAAAGCTCATATTCCCACAAAAACTGCTACACAAATGTTTATAGCAGCTTCATATATAAATAGACAAAAATTGGAGAGAAAATCACCATGACCTTCAATAAGTGAATGAGAACATTCATTTATCAAAACAAATGATAATCTATCAAAAACAAAGGGCTACTACTCAGCAATAAAAAGGAACAAACTATTGGCCCACTCAACAAAATGGGTGAATCTTAAAAAGACATTTTCCAGGATGAAGGAAGATAGAACCAAAAGACACATATTGTGTGATTCATTTATCTGATATTATGGAAAAAAGAAGACTACAGAATGAAAAATAGATCAGCTGTTGCCAAGGACAGAAGATTTAACTAAGAGCTGATTACCAAGGGGTTTCAGGAAAATTTTTTACAGTGATGAAACAACTCTAATTGGTACAGAAGAATGGCACATTATCTCTGTGGTATTCAACCCCCAAACCCAAATTTCAGTCTAAAAATGGGAAAACTACCAAAAAAACCCCAAACCGAGAGGCATCCAACCAATATTAATACCTGACCCTAATATACTCTTCAAAATTATCAAGGTCATAAAACAATAATGAAGCAACTAACAAACTGTCACAGATTAGAGAAATCTAAGGAGACACGGTACGAGGATTAGATCTTGGAAAGGGACACCATGGAGAAACTGGTAAAATTCAAATACAGTGTGTAGTCTAGCAAATAATATTGCACCTTGTTAATTCATCATTTTTCGCAAATGCACTATAACTATGTAAGATGTTAACATTAGGCTAGCCTTGACAAAAAGTGTATGAAAACTCTTTCTTTGAAAATTTTCTGTAATTCTAAAATAAAAAGATTTTAAAAGATAAAAGCAAAATAAATACATTTTCTGGAAAACAAAAGCTGAAAGAACTTGTTACCAACAGAGACACACTACAAGATATACTTAAAAGGGTGCTTTTCAGACTGAAAGAAAATGATTGTGGATGGAAATTTAAATGTAAACAATGAATAAATGTCTGAATAAGTATAAATGAAAATTTTCCTCATTTTTAATCTCTTTTAAAATAAATTAAATTCAAAAGTAAAATAAATTTGATTCTTTAAAACTAAAATGACAAATATTATAGAGTTTAAAACAAAGTCATAAGATGTATGTATGACAAGCAGAAAAAACAATATAGTTTTAAAGTCTACATTATATTTCAAGAAGTAGGCAGGCATTTCAAAGTTTGGTGAAATAGGTAAAAGCTTCACCCTGCTTATTTAACTTTGCATGGTACATCATCGGAAAGGTCGGACTGGATGAAGCACAGCTGGAATCAAGATTGCCTGGGGAAATATCAATAACCTAAGATATGCAGATGACACCACCCTTATGGCAGAAAGTGAAGAGGAACTAAAGAGTCTCTTGATGAAAGTGAAAGAGGGGAGTGAAAAAGCTGGCTTAAAACTCAACATTAAAAAAAATTAAGATCACGGCATCTGGTTCCATCACTTCATGGCAAATAGATGGGGAAAAAATGGAAAAAGTGAGAGACTTTATTTTCTTGGGCTCCAAAATCACTGCAGATGGTGACTGTAGCCATGAAATTAAGACATCTGCTCCCTGGAGAAAAACTATAACAAACATAGACAGCGTATTAAAAAGCAGAGTCATCACTTTTCAACAAAAGTCCATCTAGTCAAAGCTATGGTTTTTGCAGTAGTCACATAGAGATGTCAGATTTGGATCATAAAGAAGGGTGAGAGCCCAAGAATTGATGCTTTCAAACTGTGGTGCTGGAGAAGACTCTCGAGAGTCTCTTGGACTACAAGATCAAACCAGTTAATCCTAAAGTAAATCAACCCTGAATATTCATTGAGAGGACAGATGGCTGAAACTGAAGCTCCAATACATTGGCACCTGAAGCAAAGAGCTGATTCACTGGAAAAGACCATGATGCTGGGAAAGATTGAGGGCAGGAGAAGGGGGTGACAGAGGATGAGATGGTTGGATGGTATCACCAACTTAATGGACATGAGTTTGGGTAAACTCTGGGAGTTGGTGATGGACAGGGAGGCCTGGCGTGCTGCAGTCCATGGAGTAGCAAAGAGTTAGACACGACTGAATGACTGAACAACAAAAAAGCTTTACAATGTAAACTCTATCAATAAAATATACAACAGATAAACAATACAAGAAAAGAATTGATGAAACTAAAAACTAGTTCCTTGAAAAGATCAATAAAATTAATAATATTCAAGATGAACTAATCTAGGGAAAAAAGATGACATAAATTGCCAATATAAGGGATGAAAAGGGAAGCATCATTACCGATTCTACAAAAGGATAATAATGAAATATTCTGAACAACTTTGAGTCAATATATATGAAACCAGACCCGAAATGGATAAAATTCTTAAACAAATGCCAATGCCAACTGCTATTCAAAAAAGAATAGATAACCTGAATAGGCATAAGCCTTATATCTATTAAAGATAATGAATGTATATTAGTAAATGTTCCCAGAAATAAAACTCTAGGTCCATATGGCTTTATGTATGAATTCCACCAAATATTTATAGAAGACACCACAGCCACTTTATCAACAAATCAAACTTTGAAAAAAACCCAAGTGTCTAATCAACAGGTAACAAGTTCATATAAATGGAATATTATTCTGTAGTAAACAGGAACTAGCTTCCCGGTAGCTCAGATGGTAAAGAATCTGCCCGCAATGCAGGAGACATGGATTCAATCCCTGGGTTGGAAAGATACCCTAGAGAAGGGAATTGCTACTCACTTAGTGTTCTTGCCTGGAGAATTCCATGGACAGAGGAGCCTGGCCAGGCTATAGTCTATGGGATTGCAAACAGTTGGACACGACAGAGCGACTAACAAACAGGAACTACTGATTTACATAACAACATGGATGAATCTCAAAAATACGCCTGTTGAAAGATGCCAGGCACAAAAATACACATTTATGAAGTTCCAGAACAGAGAAACTAACATATAGTGACTAAAATCAGATCACTGATTGCCAGGGAGCATGCACACAATTGATTAAAAGGAGGAATGACAGTTGTATAAAGGTACAGATTTAAGAAAAATCATCTAAGTGTACACTTACTATATGTACATTTTGCTCATATAAGTAATGCTTCAATAGAGTTGAAAAATCTATTAGAAAAATTTTAACAAAATTTAAACTATCTTGTGACTATAACTGAAAATGTCAATAACTGAAGAATACTAATTCAGTAAATGGTTAAGTTATTTGCTTGCATTTTGAGTTTCTATGAGATTTTCCTCAGCAAAATCATCAGTATATATACTTATTAATGAAAAAAATCAAAAGTAATTATTCTATAGATATGATCAACTTCAATCCAATTGTTACTGTGAAAATTTTATTTTTTACACATTTCAAAGACAATGAGAATCTGCTGAAGTAACTATAAAACTAACAAACTACAATGAAACTTTTCTGTATCTTCCTAGTAACCTAATTTGTTCTCAATCCAAAAGAAAGGATCATAAATATTCAAATAATAATGATTCCTTAGATTATAATAAATGTATACTATGGTTTAGAGAGCTATCATCTTTAGAACAATATTTTTAGTAACTGAAAGAATAAAAAGCAAATCATTGTTACAGAGTGCTTCTCAAAATAAATAAATGTAACAGAATAAACCTAAAACTTCAAAAGAAAAATAAAATCATTTCAACAAATTTAAAGAATGACTACTATAATGTAGCAAAGGTTAAGCTTAACTGTTATATTTTAAAGGCATCAGGTTGATAAAATGAAATCAAATTAAACTTTTAGAGAAAAGCTAATTATCAATTATAAAGTACAAATATTTTAAAAGCCCTATGTATATATAATTCAAGGCAATTCCAGATTAATACAAGTCCACAACTATTTATTTAAATATATTCTCAACTGATCTTAATTCATTTTCAAATTAAGTAAAGATTTTACCTAAAATCTTTCTGTCTATTCTCCATATATGTGAAAAGAGTAGTAACAACATTTTGTTTAATAATTTAAGGAAGAAGTAGGAAAAAGCAAGTAAAAATAGAATCATAAATTAAAATGGTCCTTTAATGACAGCTGAAATCAAAATAACTAAACTGATAAGTGGAATGAAGGGAGAGGAGGAGGAGAGGAAGGGAAGACAGAAAGGGAGAGAAGGGAAAGCCTGGAAGGGAAAGAGAGGGTGTAACAGGAAAGGAAAGAAAAGGAAATTTTCATATAGCAACTACCAAGATTACAAAATCCAATTCTCATTCATTACTTACAGTTATCTATCATACTTTCAGAGCACACGTATCAGTAAGGTCACAGTATATGCACATATGAATTTAAAATGCCAGGCAGCCTGAATATATGAGCACAAAATACTCTATTAATTCACTAAAACCAGCTAATATCTTAGAAATTAACCTTCTTAGTTATGAACTGCAAACACATAATCACATTTATATGGTTTCTATCAGGAGCATGTCACTCACCTTAATTCAACACACCAGGTTGTGTTTACTGATGCAATTAATTTATACCATTCAAATGGATCCAGAAAACTGGCCTTGGCATCTGTTCCTTCTGCCCTAAACATATCAATAATGCCAAAAAGTGGGAACACTAACAAATTCAAATAAAACAGATATCTTACCATTTTATCTGGTTATCAAATATATACATATGTATGCTGTGTGCTAAGTCACTTCAGTCGTGTTCACTCTTTGTGACCCTATGGACTGTAGCCTGCCAGGTTCCTCTGCCCATGGGATTCTCCAGGTAAGAATACTGGAGTGGGTTTCCATGCCCTTCTCCAAGGGATTTTGGACAGAACATATACTCATATGCCAACATGATAAAGTAGAAAGAGTAACTATTTCAAATAAATCACTGGCTATAAATATATGGGGAGTTTACCAAAATATAAAATGGTAATAATGGTATATCCTCATTTAACTGTGAAGATCACATTAAATAATATAAGTAAAAATGGTTTAGAAACTGTAATGCAATTTATAAATATTATACTATTATCTTTTCCCTGCTCAGTAGAAACTAGGTGTTCCAGCCTTCTGTCAGTTTCCAGAATATGTAAAGTTCTTAACTATCACAGGATCTTCACTCTTGCTGTACCTTCCACTTGACCTGCAATCCCTTCGGCTTATTCTTCATAATTCAAACCTCTACTTAAATGTCCCCTCTTCTTAGGGATAGTCCCTGACAACACGTATCAATTATGACATGTTAGGACAGGAGTAAGAGAAAATCCAACTTAAAATGGCTTTAAAAATAAAGAAATCAGGGCTTTCCTGATGGTTCAGTGGTAAAGATTCCGCCTTTGTCAGTTCCGGAGACACGAAGTCAATCCTCGGTCTGGGAGGATCCCACGTGCTTAAGAGCAACTAAACCCATGCACCACCACTACGGAACCCACGTGCCGCAACTACTGACGCCCATGAGCCTAGAGTGCGTGCGCCAGAGCAAGAGAAGCCACCGCAATGAGAACCCCTGCCCTGCAACCAGAGAGTAGCCCCCACTCACCACAACTACAGAAAGCCCACGCAGCAATGAAGACCCAGCACAGCCAAAGAAATAATTTTTTTAAAATAAGGAAATCAATTACTTGATTAAAAAAAGGTTTTAAAGTTAACTAATTCAATTGTTCCATGAAACAGTCAAAAAACTCTTTTCATCTATCTATTCTTCCCGCTTGGCATATCGGCTTCTGTCCTCACCCTAGCTTCTTCATGGTAACAAGTTGGCTATCTTAACTGTAGCCACAAGTAATTGTGTGAAAAAGAACAATTGTTCTAGTCACTCGCGTTATAAAGGAGAAAAACTACTAAAAGAAGTCTCCCCCAAATCTGCACATCCTATTAAACAAGAGTGAGTCAACTCATCCCTTGAAAATTCGACCACTGACAAGTGAAATGGGATTACATTATGCTTAGACTAATAGAATTTATTCCCAAGGGTGGGCTGCAGAACAAAACCAGGACCCTGGGCAGCAAGAAAAAGTGAATGACTATAAAATGCTATAAGAATGCTACAATACTTCATCTTAAAAAAAAAAAAAAGCACTCACCATCCCCCATTATTCTCTATCACACTATCACAATAATTATTGGCTTATTTCTTTTCTATACTAAAAGGTATGTATCAGAAGAGCAGAGATTTAGAGCAGTGTCTAAAACAAAGCAAGCCCTATAATAATATTTGCAGAACAAAAAGTGAATGCATGAATATTACACAGTGTGCATGTATTCATTTAATATCTATAGTCAAAATCCTAGGCAAAATAAAAATAAAATAAAGACTTTTAAGAATTAGAACTAAGATTCAAAGTCATTTCATGTTTATTCATCTATATTTACATTCAGAAAATGTAAACCGTAGATGCTCAGAAATATATCCAAATATAATTTCAAATCAAAGACTTATATTTAAGCCAACTCTTGATAACCTGCACAGTCCTCCAACATTACATTTAATAAGGGCCAGGAGACATTCGGTAAAAATTCCAAGTCTCATACAATACAACTAATGAATAAAGATGCACAATCTTTCTATAGAACTCTTTCTAAATAACAATGAAGATTCAAAAATTCAGATTCAAACAGATTTAAAGCAGTTTCTACAGAACAAGAGATTCAAAAGTATAATAAACATATTATGCTACTGAAAATTTTTAGTGGGATATACATTTTCATAAAACACATCGCTATCTTCATATAAAGGCATAAAGCCCTTAAAGGTCAATTGTACTACTGCATTATAAAAAATAATATACTCATACTGGTGAGCATTCATTAATACATGAGCCAGATGGATGACAGAGAGACAATTTATATTCAAAAATAAGAGAAGGTTAGATAAATTATGGTACAATGATTGGTGAGATGTTACAGCTTGGGTTAAAATGTCAAGTATGAAGAGAAATACACATAATGCAAGGTGAAAATACAGGGTGCAGGGGGATTTGATGATGTTGATGGATAGCATCATACCTTGAAAAGCATACACTTGAAAAGTGTAAGGTCATACAGCTCTGGGTGTATATCCTAAGAATACCTACATAGAACTGGGCCAGAAGAGAACCAGGCAAGGCATCTTACGCTCTCTGAGCCTAAATTTTTTATTCTTAAAATGAATGTAATAATGCCTATCATATGGGCCTATTAAGTAAGTAAGTAAAGTCACTCAGTTGTGTCGAACTCTTTGTGACCCCATGGACTGTAGCCCACCAGGCTTCTCTGTTCATGAGATTCTCCAAGCAAGAATACTGGAGTGGGTTGCCATTTCCTTCTCCAGGGGATCTTCCCGACCCAGGGATCGAACCCGGGTCTCCTGCATTGGAGGCAGACGCTTATACAGTTCTTCCTGAATGTAAGGTATTTTTTCTCATTACTTTACAATTATACCATTTAATCTTCTCAACAACCTTTCAAGTATCCCCATTTTACAGTGGAGGAAATTAAGGCACATTGAGAGTAAATAATGTTCCCAAAATCATAGTCAATAAATGGCAGAACCAAAATCAATGATAGCTATTTTTTTATTATTAAGAAACTGCTCACTTCCAAGAATTTAAAGGGAAGCTAGAGAATCTCCTTTATATGTACTTTTTTAACCCCAGTGATGGGCAACTCTATCACTAGGATATGTCAAGTATAATTCAATCCAGAGATTTAAAGGCCCCAAGCTTTTTCCTCCCAAAAAGCACATGATCAGGAAAACGACATAAAACTCCAGCATAGCCGATTTTTTTCTATATATATTGTAAGTCAATGAAGTAACTTTCAGTTCCAGACCAAGATGGAAAACATGCACTTCTCCCCATCCCTCCAACTAAGAACAGCTAAAAACCCCACCCACTATATTAAAAATATAAGGTAACTGTGTAAGGCTTGGAAAGCAAAGGCAGACCTGCAAGGATCTAGGGACTAAAGGAACAACATAGCAGTAAGTTCTCTGAGGTGTTTTGTTTTGTTTTGTTTTGTGTTTTTTTGCCTCATAAATCCCAGAAGGAAGAAAGAGCATAAAAAAGAGCAAAAACATGGGTAAATATAATAGACTTAACCTCTATTCTTGAGTTTTCTACACTGTTTGACAGGTGAAGCAAAAAGTGTAACTGTCTGTTGCAGTTTTAAATATATATAGAGGAGATATTTTAAGACCATCATATTATAAATGAGAGGAGGGCAAAGGAACTTTAGAGGTAAATTTTCTACACTTCATATTGGTAAAACTTCAATAACAGTACATTTTAACAAGTTACATATATTTTTAATGCAATACTTCAAGTGTGAAAGTGAAAGTCACTCAGTTGTGTCCGACTGTTTGCAAGCCCATGGACTCTATAGTCCATGGAATTCTCCAGGCCAGAACACTGGAATAGGTAGCCTTTCCCTTCTCCAGGGGATCTTCTGAACCCAGGGAATGAACCCAGGTCTCCCGCATTGCAGGTGGATTCTTTACCAGCTGAGCCACAAGGGAAGCCAAAGAATATTGGAGTGGGTAGCCTATCTCTTCTCCAGTGGCTCTTCTCAGCCAAGGAATCAAACTGGGGTCTCCTGCAAGGGTCAACTGGGGTCTGTCAGTTGCAGGCAGATTTCAACTGAGCTATCAGGGAAGCCTTAAAGCTACTACTAAAATATCTACACAAGGAGATACACTCAATAATATTTAGCAATGTAATAACTGGAAAATTAATAGAGAGTTTTAGAGTCACTAAGAACAATTTTTGCTCATTTTCTCCTCAACTTTCTAGCTGTGTGACTGAGGCCAAAATTTAACCTCTTCGTAAATAGTTAATAACATTCATTATGGGCCAATTAAAATTAAAATATAATAATTACAATTATAGCTATTATTATATTTTGGTTGAGTGAGACTATTAACTCTATTTACTTTTGTTAGTTTAAATGAATATTTAAAGTAGTCTTGAACTAAGATATGTATGTAAGTGCCAGTCATGGTGGCTAGCACGTAGTATGGGTTTGATAAATAAAAGCTACAACTAATTATTAGTTCAATAATTAAAGGAGTTATCAGCCTTTCCTTAATTCCATTGACTCTGCACCATAAAATTTTAACGCCTCCTTGACATCAGTCTTGGCAATGATTTTTTTAATTTGACACCAAATGAAAAAAAGGCAATGAAAGCAAAAACGATCAAGTGAGACTCAGTTCAGTTCAGTTCAGTCGCTCAGTCGTGTCCGACTCTTTGTGACACCATGAATCCCAGCATTCCAGGCCTCCCTGTCCATCACCAACTCCCGGAGTTCACTCAGACTCACGTCCATTGAGTCCATGATGCCATCCAGCCATCTCATCCTCTGTCGTCCCCTTCTCCTCCTGCCCCCAATCCCTCCCAGCATCAGAGTCTTTTCCATTAAGTCAACTCGTCGCATGAGGTGGCCAAAGTACTGGAGATTCAGCTTTAGCATCAGTCCTTCCAAAGAACACACAGGACTGATCTCCTTTAGGATGGATTGGTTGGATCTCCTTGCGGTCCAAGGGACTCTCAAGAGTCTTCTCCAACACCACAGTTCAAAAGCATCAATTCTTTGGTGCTCAGCCTTCTTCACAGTCCAACTCTCACATCCATACATGACCACAGGAAAAACCATAGCCTTGACTAGACAGACCTTTGTTGGCAAAGTAATATCTCTGCTTTTTAAGATGCTACCGAGGTTGGTCATAACTTTCCTTCCAAGGAGTAAGCGTCTTTTAATTTCATGGCTGCAATCACCGTCTGCAGTGATTTTTGGAGCCCCCCAAAAATAAAGTCTGACACTGTTTCCACTGTTTCCCCATCTACTTCCCATGAAGTGATGGGACCACATGCCATGATCTTAGTTTTCAAAATGTTGAGCTTTAAGCCAACTTTTTCACTCTCCTCTTTCACTTTCATCGAGAGGCTTTTTAGTTCCTCTTCACTTTCTGCCGTAAGAGTGGTGTCATCTGCATATCTGAGGTTACTGATATTTTTCTCGGCAATCTTGATCCCAGCTTGTACTTCTTCCAGCCCAGCGTTTCTCATGATGTACTCTGCATATAAGTTAAATAAGCAGGGTGACAATATACAGCCTTGACGTACTCCTTTTCCTATTTGGAACCAATCTGTTGTTCCATGTCCAGTTCTAACTGTTGCTTCCTGACCTGCATATAGAACACACAGGACTGATCTCCTTTAGGATGGATTGGTTGGATCTCCTTGCGGTCCAAGGGACTCTCAAGAGTCTTCTCCAACACCACAGTTCAAAAGCATCAATTCTTTGGTGCTCAGCCTTCTTCACAGTCCAACTCTCACATCCATACATGACCACAGGAAAAACCATAGCCTTGACTAGACAGACCTTTGTTGGCAAAGTAATATCTCTGCTTTTTAAGATGCTACCGAGGTTGGTCATAACTTTCCTTCCAAGGAGTAAGCGTCTTTTAATTTCATGGCTGCAATCACCGTCTGCAGTGATTTTTGGAGCCCCCCAAAAATAAAGTCTGACACTGTTTCCACTGTTTCCCCATCTACTTCCCATGAAGTGATGGGACCACATGCCATGATCTTAGTTTTCAAAATGTTGAGCTTTAAGCCAACTTTTTCACTCTCCTCTTTCACTTTCATCGAGAGGCTTTTTAGTTCCTCTTCACTTTCTGCCGTAAGAGTGGTGTCATCTGCATATCTGAGGTTACTGATATTTTTCTCGGCAATCTTGATCCCAGCTTGTACTTCTTCCAGCCCAGCGTTTCTCATGATGTACTCTGCATATAAGTTAAATAAGCAGGGTGACAATATACAGCCTTGACGTACTCCTTTTCTCATTTGGAACCAATCTGTTGTTCCATGTCCAGTTCTAACTGTTGCTTACTACACTGAACTAAAAAGCTTCTGCATAGCAAAGGAAACCATCAACAAAATAAAAAGGCAACCTATAAAATACTTGGAAGCCATATATACATAAGGCATTAACATCCAAAATATATTAAGAACTCATACAACTCAATAGAAAAAATAAACAATCCATTTTAAAAACAGACATAGGATCTAAATAGATATTTCTCCAAAGACAATATACAAATGGCCAACAGATAAAGGAAGAGGTGCTCAACACCACTAATCAGCAAATGCAAATCAAAACCACAAGATATCACCTCACATGTTTTTACCAAAAAGACAAGAAATAACAAGTGCTGTGAGGATGCTGAGAAAAAGGAACCTTTGTGTACTGTTAGTAGGAGTACAAATTGGTGCAGCCACTATGGAAAACAGTATGGCAGTTCCTCAAAAAATATACATACATTCATACATATATACATTCTCTCACACACACTCAACGGATTTTATACACATACACGCACACACATGTATACAAACATACACACACAACAGAATTGTATACAATCATAAAAAAGGAAGAAAATCTTGCTATCTGAAGCAATATGGATGAATTGAGGGCATTATGCAAAGTAAACTAAGTCAGACAAAGACAAACACTGCATTATCTCACTTACATGCAGAATCTTAAAAAAAAAAACAAAAACCCAAACTCATAGATATAGATTGATGGTTGCTAGAGGCTGCAAATGTGGGAAGTAGGCAAGTTGAATGAAAATGGTCAAACAAATACAAACTTTCAGTTATAAGATAAAAAAATTCAAGGGAAAAAAAATCTTATATATAACAATAAAATATTCTTGATTTTTAAAAAAGTAATGTTTTATATTTCTATAGTGCTATATTTCAATTTATTTCTCAAAACAACAACAACAAAAAAACCCTCTAATTCACCATCCCTTTACAGATGAGGAACTGTAGCTCACAGCTATCAAGTAACTTGCTTAAAGCATTGACAAGGCTAGTATAAACGAAGGTCAGAGTCGAGGTCTTTTATCTACAAAAGTAATGCCCTTATCACAATACTATGCTCCCAATCAATCACAGAAACATATTCAAGGTCACATAATTAGTAACTAGAAGACGCTGGATTCAAAATCGAGTAAGTTAAGCTCTTGTGCCTAAGACTATATTATGCTGTTGATACAAATGATTATAATATAAACAGACAGATGTTCAAGCTCATTAATAAAGACATATTAAAACACATCATATTAGACACATTAGGTACACCAAGTTAGCAAACATTTAAAGACAGTAAAGTCTTTCTAGGTCTGTAATTCCACACAATCCAATAAAACCAAGTCCTAAATTAGGCACATTATTAGAGATTATAACATTTTCAGCTCAGGCATCTAAACCTTTGTCTAGCCAAAGCTATTAAATTAAATGTCAAACAATTATTTTGGTGTCACACAAACCATTTAAAAGTGAGGGTTCAAGTATTAATACATAAACAATTTTTTAGAATAATCTTTATGTAAAACAGTGAATAAATCTTAAACATTTGCTGTGTAGGCTCCAAAATAATCTTTTCTTTCTTTTTTTTTTTTTCAAAATAATCTTTTCTCAACCTATTTTAGAGAAAATGGTTAACCCAATGTTTTCTACCTTTTTTTTTCATATTTGCCAATCCAAAATTTTTAGAGACACGTGAAATATCATTAATTAGAATAACTTTACCAGAAAAAAAAATCTACTATTATAAATACTTCATTTAACAATGGCATAACAACCTAGCAATATAAAAGACTATTAATGTTGTAAAGACAAAAATTATCTATGCTCCCCCATCAGTTTTACCAGCTCTTCTAACTACGCCCTATAACCAACAAAAGATAATTTAATAAGTAGTTTACAAATGTCACTGTTTGAAATATTTTCCTAAGAAGTTTATTTCCCAATAATATAATACAATTTCACCAGTATAATAAAAGTAGATCCACAATCTTCTCAATTCTTTTATCATTTATGCTACTGCCCTTCAATCTCCTTTATGTTTTAAGTCCTCTTATACACCCCCACCCTGTATACCAGTGATTAAATCTCAATAGTGCTTTCATATTTATTCCTTCCCCTCAGCATAATAATATATTCTGCACAATACAGAATACCCAAACACAGCAGTAACTTAGATTAAACAACACTGAGATTTATTTTTCTTTTGTAAAAGTTGTCTAGAGACAGGTGATGTAGAGATGGCAGTTGCAAGTATCCTTTGGGACCAAAGTTTCTAACTTCTCTACCATTCTAGGTCCCTGGCTTCCACCATCAAAATCACCTCATGGCCCAAAATGTATGCTAAAGGTCCAGTTACCATGTCTTCAATACAGGTTTAAAAGAAGAAGAGAAACTGAATGGCAAAATGGGGTCTCTTACAGTTGAGTCAGTGCCTTTTCTAAGCACATACATAATGCTTCTGTTTTTATCTCTTTTGCCAGAACTTAGTCACATAGCTGGGAAATAGTCTTTATTCCAGGCATCAATGTGCCTAGCTAAAAACAAAAAGTCAGGATTCTATTACTACAGAAGAAGGGTAAATTTTAGAATTGACTAGAATATGAGCTTTTAGGATTGAGTAGAATATGAGGAGCCTGGATCAGGACTCACTTTCTGTTTTCCAAAATTTCTAATAACCCTTCATATTGGGAAAACTTTGATGTCGTATCTCTAGTGGCTGATGTAAAAGCTTTTCCCAATAAATGCATTTACTTTCTTGGCTGGCTGTGGAGTATGGCCAGTCCCAAACTGTGTCACAACAGGTACACCAAGACTGCAATTCTGAAACCTCTGTTGTTGCTGTTCAGTGCCTCAATCATGTCTGACTCTTTGTGACTCCATGGACCGCAGCACATCAGGCTTCCCTATCCTTTACCACCTCCCAAGAGCCTGTAAACTCACGTCCATTAGGTGATGCTATACAACCATCTCATCCTCTGTCGTCCCCTTCTCCTCCTGCCTTCAATCCTTCCCAGCAATGGGGTCTTTTCCAATGAGTCAGTTCTTCGCATTAGGTGGCCAAAGTATTGGAGTTTCCGCTTTAGCATCAGTCCTTTCAATGAATATTCAGGACTGATTTCCTTTAGGATGGACTGGTTTGATCTCCATGTTGTCCAAGGCACTCTCAAAAGTCTTCTCCAACACCACAGTTCAAAAGCATCAATTCTTTAGTGCTCAGCCTTGTTTATCGTCCAACTCTCACATCCATGCCTGACTACTGGAAAAACCATAGCTTTGACAAGATGGACCTTTGTTGGCAAAGTAATGTCTCTGCTTTTTAATACACTGTCTAGGTTAAGGTACATTTAGTCAAAACTATGGTTTGTCCAGTAGTCATGTATGGATCTGAGAGTTGGACCATAAGCTGAGTGCCAAAGACTTGATGCTTTTGAACTGTGGTGTTGGAGAAGACTCTTAAAAGTCCCTTGGACTACAAGGAGATCAAACCAGTCAATCCAAAAAGAAATCAGTCCTGAATATTCATTGGAAGGACTTTTGCTGAAGCTGAAGCTCCAATACTTTGGCTACCTGATGCGAAGAACTGACTCATTGGAAAAGACCCTGACGGTGGGAAAGACTGAAGGCAGGACGAGAATGGGATGACAGAGGATGAGATGATTGGATGGCATCACCAACTCAATGCACATGAATTTGAGCAAGCTCCAGGAGTTGGCTGGTGATAGACAGGGAGGCCTGGTATGCTGCAGTCCATGGGGTCACAAAGAGTCGAACAAGACTGAGTGACTGAACTGAACTGAGGCTTGTCATAGCTTTCCTTCCAAGAAGCAAGTGTCTTTTAATTTCATGGCTGCAGTCACCATCTGCAGTGATTTTTGGAGCCCACGAAAGTCTGTCATTGTTTCCATTTTTTCCCCATCTATTTGCCATGAAGTGATGGGACCAGATGCCATGATCTTAATTTTTTGTATGTTGAGTTTTAAGCCAGCTTTTTCACTCTCTTCTTTCACCTTCATTAAGAGGCTCTTTAGTTCCTCTTTGCTTTTTGGTATAAAGGTGTTGTCATCTGCGTATCTGAGGTTATTGATATTTCTCCCAGCAATCTTGACTCCAGCTTGTGCTTCATCCACCCCAGCACTGGACAGGACTGTTTCATGTGCCCCATCTGTGTATCAGTTGGGATAGAAAAGTTGACTTGTTCTGTACAAGTGACCTAACAGAATGCTGGAACTCATTGTTGTCCTAACCAACTAGCAATGGAGTTTCAGTGTGGTCTCTTTATTACAAATCCTGGATCTATGCTTACTCCACAGATATATCTGCTGCATCATAATATTAATTTCCTTATGTGTGTGCATGCTAAATCACTTCAGTCATGTCTATCACTGTGCAATCCTATGGACCATAGCTGGCCAGGCTCCTCTGTCAAGGGATTCTCCAGGGAAGAATACTGGAGTGGGTTGCCATGCCCTCTTCCAGGGGATCTTCCTAACCCAGGATTTGAACCTGGGTCTCATGCCTCCTACACTGGCAGGTGGGTTCTTTAGCACTAGCGCCACCCAGGAAGCCCCAATCTCCTCATAGCACCATCATTTACTGAACACTACTAAGTCCCAGTGTGAAGTGCTTTATTTATTTTACCATTCAGGCCTCATAACAGCCTTCTTATGTTATTTCTGTCCTCATTTTTACATAGATAATACTAATATTCATGTATTGAGTGCTTATTACACGCCAGGTAGGTTTAAAAAACTCAAAGTGTTTACAGATAAGTACTATTCTTATTTCTAATTTACAGATACGAAAGAAGAGGCAGAAAGTTAGAAACATGTCTGAAGTCACCCAGCTTATAAGCAGCACAAGCAGGATTCAAATCCCCACAAACTAGCTCCACAGTTCACACATTTAAACTAGTAAACTATACTAATATCAAATGCATCAGCAGAGGTTAAGTAATTCACCTGAGGTCACAAAACCAGGAGGAGCAGAGACAGATAAAGAGAGAGAGAAACCAGCACAGTCAGATCTATTTCACTACAGAGTTCCTGTTCTCGACTCCAAATAAATCAAAGCAATATGGCTTGGCTGACCAAAACCATTACTGTTGAGGGATTATTACACTTTAGTAGCAAAGTGACAAGGGAACATGCAACCAAAATAACAAACCGAATCCATGAATTTTGGTGGTAAGTCATCTCGGGGAAAGAAATTCAGTGCATCCACGTGGCCTAGGTCACTCTACGGTAAGACCCATCGCTTTTACTAATAAAGGACCAAAACCTAAAGCTGCTCTGGCAGATGGATCTAGTGACTGTCACATACCGGTTTAAATTTCCTCATAAATAAATAGCCATTAGTGTCTAAAAGATTCTGAATAATTAATGTCTGCATTTTGTATCTGCTATCAGGAAAATTAAAGAGTAAACAGTCTATTGCTATACTAAACTCATGGCTATATCTAAAAACAGTCATTTTAAAGGTATTAGAAAACAGTTTTAAGAAATAACAAAAGTAACAAAAATTTGGACATTTTGCTACCATCTGTTAGAATTAGTGCCTTTATAGTTCTCTCATCTATAATTATAATCCTAACCCTCATCCCTTGAGAGACATGTAAATTAGGGCTATAAATTTCTTTAGGATTTTTTTTAAAAAGATTTACTTATATGTAATTCTGATGCTAGAGACAAAAATACCTCCCTTAAGCCTCGGCATATGACATTCAAATCACAATGCTACTACTGACTCATTTTCAAACATTCCCCTAAGAATTTCAAGTCTCTCTTCTAAGGACACAATAGACACAAAATGACTACTAGATAGGGCACCTTGTACCTAGTATAGTAACTGAAAGGCTAAAGATAAAGAATGAAGTTCATGTTGCGAACTGAATCAACCATAACCATGACAGTTGTTAACTCTTTCATGAACATCTCAGATCCTTAAAACAAACAAAAACAACAACAAAATTTGTATTGTTCTTCACCAAATACATCCTTTACTTTCTTAATTCCAAACTTAATGAGACATTCTCAATTAACTTCTACTATCACTTACCAATGCTTTTAAACTAAATTAAAGAATTTCAAAGAAATAATTAGTACTAAATTTATACTTTTTCACTGTATCTCAATAGATGGAATATAAAACAGATTTTTTTATTAGTAAAAAGTTTCTATATTAAGTAAGAGCTACGTTAAGGTTACTGCTCTTGTTTTTGTTCTTTTAGCTAAATTGAATCATGTTTAAAAGAAAAGAAGTACCATAAAACAGCAGTGCTCTTCAGTGAGGCAAAGCAGTACCAAAAAGTATCAGCTATTATAAATCATTAGGGTTACACCAACTTTCATTTAATGCATCAGTTGACTGGTAACTAATATTAGAAGAAAAGCAGCCGAAGCAGATTTTATTTACAGCTATGTGTAGAAGAGATGTTGTTACTAAGATAAATTTAATTTGGGCAGCACTTTTAAAATGAATTTTTACACATAATAGTATTTGAAAACAATCTGAGCAGGATATATCACTCACTAAGAATATCATTTGCCAATTTAAAAGTGTTAAGAAATCTCTACTTTCATCCATGAGAGAATAATAGAATCCAGAATTAACTTCCATATGTAAGCAACTGGGGCCTCCCTGGTGGCTCAGATGGTAAAGAATCCGCCTGCAATGCAGGAGACCTGGGTTCAATCCCTGGGTTAGGAAGATCCCTTGGAGAAGGGAATGGCACTATTACTGTTACTCCACTATTCTTGCCTGTAGAATCCCATGGACAGAGAAGGCTGACCGGCTACAGTCCTGAACTGAGAGCACCACAAAGGCCTATTTAAGAAGAGGGGGAAAGATCTATTTAAATTTTACCTGAATATCAATTTTGCATAGACATAAAATGAGATGGTTGAACAAAAACAACTTCCAGGCAAGAAAAGTTACCAGGTAACAAAAGGGAGGTAATTCCCAGTGCTTACACAGGGCCAGGAATCATCCAAGTTCTCACAAGCAAGATATAAAAGTTCTCATGGAATCCTTGGAACAATTAGTAAAGACTGAAGAAGAGAGGTCCATTTTAGTAATGAGGCTAAGAAAGCTGAGAGTAAAGATAACTCCATACCTGCCCTCCTTACCCAAAAAAATAAAACACCTTAAAACATCCACACACACAGAAAGGGAAGAAAGAAGGAAAGAATTTTTATGCTGCTAAGTGTATCTTAACTTCAGTCACACTCGCCCACATATGTGGTTCCATCTGTGCTATATGCTACTTTGTCCCATGTGCCACTCAACGGAACAGCCACCACTGCCGCCACAAGAAACAAATCTGAGATGCTGGGAGGCATTGCCATGCCCAAGAATAAGGTAAAGGAGGTTAAACAGATGCAAGGGTAAGAAAGACAATGAATAAAAAAAGTTGGTGTATAAAGAGTATGAATTAAGAAGAGTATACTCAGGAAATCAAAATGTTGGGAAATGAATGAGTGGAAGCAATGTATTTGATGTGTAAAGAGGTTATGCTGTAACAAAGGAAAGTTGAGAAAAATGATTTAAATAAATACCTCAGATATTTTATTGGTTGGTCTGCCAGACTAATAGGCTAACAAAGGTGATGTAATTTTAAAATACAATGCACATAAATCTGTAACTCTGAAGGCATATATCAAGCTTCCAAATCATGCTAAAATCAATGAAACTGATATATTTGATGCTACTGGAGATGATGATAAAGACCATGATGATATTTAAATTGAACTGACTGCTTTACATTCCAAGTTTCCAAGGTGATATGGTTTCCTTTTCCTTCAGAAATCTGATGAGACTTCTGTGTGGCTTAGCAACTTTATCTTAGCATCCCTTTCCTAAATGAATACAAGAACTCCTGATGCTCAAAAACTCTTATAGAGGTTCTTTGGTCTTCCTGATTGTTCCCTCATTAGTTAGATAAAACTCTGACACATGTTAACTGCCGGGAGCCAGCAAGGGAGATGCCACCCATGACAAGGTCATGGGGAGAGACCTGACGGGCAAGGTGGATCAGGACTCAAGGGATCCCCTGGACCTGCTCGAGCATCTGCCCCAAAACCAGAATTTGTCTGTCTTACCATCTTATGCTTTTTGCCAAGCTCTTCTGATATTAATGGGGGCTGTCCCCGAACACCGTAGAACTCTAGTTAATAAGTCTCCTGGGCATGATAAGAATGTTTCAATTCAAATCCCTCTGATAGCTAACTTGCCTGATAGCTTTATATGGATGCTTACAACTACGCATGTGACTGTTTACAGCCTCCCAACCACGAGAGGCATGGGGAGCTTAAAACTCTCTAGGAATGTAGAGCCTTTTGAGGAGTTAAAAATCATTAGAATAGAACTGGTTAAGGGTTTCACTGTTGAGCCAATACTTGCTGCCAAGTTTTCATATCTTTTATTTGTTGATATAGTTGGTATATAGAAAAAACAGATAGTAGCCCTGGCATTAGCAACATTAGACCATTGAGTTAAGTACTTTCTTTGTTGTAACCACTGCACCTTTGTTCTATAGGAATGTAAATTTATTTAGTACTTTGAGGGTGGTGCAGATTAAAGAAAAAACACTTCAACGGAAAATGAGTTTTTTGGTTGATTAACATTTATCAAGGAAAAAAGCCATAAAATGTTAACAGGTCTCCTGGCCAGAAGATAAAGAGACTTTTATCCTGACACCTTTTGTATAAGGAATGGTATGCAGAAATGGTATGTTTATTTAACTTATATGCAGAGTACATCATGAGAAACGCTGGACTGGAGGAAACACAAGCTGGAATCAAGACTGCCGGGAGAAATATCAATAACCTCAGATATGCAGATGACACCACCCTTATGGCAGAAAGTGAAGAGGAGCTAAAAAGCCTCTTGTTGAAAGTGAAAGAGGAGAGTGAAAAAGTTGGCTTAAAGCTCAACATTCAGAAAACAAAGATCATGGCATCTGGCCCCATCACTTCATGGGAAATAGATGGGGAAACAGTAGAAACAGTGTCAGACTTTATTTTTTATTAAAGAAAAAACACTTCAACGGAAAATGAGTTTTTTGGTTGATTAACATTTATCAAGGAAAAAAGCCATAAAATGTTAACAGGTCTCCTGGCCAGAAGATAAAGAGACTTTTATCCTGACACCTTTTGTATAAGGAATGGTATGCAGAAATGGTATGTTTATTTAACTTATATGCAGAGTACATCATGAGAAACGCTGGACTGGAGGAAACACAAGCTGGAATCAAGACTGCCGGGAGAAATATCAATAACCTCAGATATGCAGATGACACCACCCTTATGGCAGAAAGTGAAGAGGAGCTAAAAAGCCTCTTGTTGAAAGTGAAAGAGGAGAGTGAAAAAGTTGGCTTAAAGCTCAACATTCAGAAAACAAAGATCATGGCATCTGGCCCCATCACTTCATGGGAAATAGATGGGGAAACAGTAGAAACAGTGGCAGACTTTATTTTTTTGGGCTCCAAAACCACTGCAGATGGTGACTGCAGCCATGAAATTAAAAGGCGCTTACTCCTTCGAAGAAAAGTTATGACCAACCTAGATAGTATATTCAAAAGCAGACACATTACTTTGCCGACTAAGGTCCGTCTAGTCAAGGCTATGGTTTTTCCTGTGGTCATGTATGGACGTGAGAGTTGGACTATGAAGAAGGCTGAGTGCCGAAGAATTGATGCTTTTGAACTGTGGTATTGGAGAAGACTCTTGAGAGTCCCTTGGACTGCAAGGAGATCCAACAAGTCCATTCTGAAGATCAACCCTGGGATTTCTTTGGAAGGAATGATCCTAAAGCTGAAGCACCAGTACTTTGGCCACCTCATGTGAAGAGTTGACTCATTGGAAAAGACCCTGATGCTGGGAGGGATTGGGAGCAGGAAGAGAAGGGGACGACCGAGGATGAGATGGCTGGATGGCATCATGGACTCAATGGACGTGAGTCTGAGTGAACTCCGGGAGTTGGTGATGGACAGGGAGGCCTGGCGTACTGCGATTCATGGGGTCGCAAAGAGTCGGACAAGACTGAGCGACTGAACTGAACTGAACTGATGCAGAAAGAAAGCCTGGTATTGATAAGGGTCAGGACTGCTGCCCCTGCATGACTCTGCATCTTTCATTATGTAAAACTTAGGGTATATAAGCTCCTTTTGAAAATAAAGTTACGGGTCTTGCACAAGCTTGGCCTCCCTATGTCGTACTTTCTTTCTCTCTTTATCTCTCTTTCAGGCTAATCCCCTGGAATGCAGGGGCCCTCTGAGTTCACTTTCCTGCCCGGGCTTCTAAGACCCACATGAGAGGGAGCCCAAGGCAGGGCACCTTCTGCTATTCAAGAGGGTGCCTGTGGCCTACGTGAACAGAGCAAGTCTCTTGTCTGAGGCTTTATTGGCTTTCTGCATAAACCAAGGAATATCAGCCTCTTTTCTCTCCTCTATTCTCTTAACTGGGTTTCCCTGGTGGCTCAGACGGTAAAGTGTCTGTCTGCAATGCTGGAGACCCGAGTTCGATCCCTGGGTTGGGAAGATCCCCTGGAGAAGGAAATGGCAACCCACTCCAGTATTCTTGCCTGGAATATCCCATGGACTGAGGAGCTTGGTGGGCTACAGACCACTGGGTCACAAAGAGTCAGACACGACTGAGTGACTTCACTTATACTTATATTCTCTTAACTGAAAATTCTTTCCTCATCTCTCTCTGTATCTATATTCTCTCTCGCCTTGCTGTCCATGCTTTGGATACCCTGGATCAAACTGGGGCTGGACCCCGGTAGTTAACGAATAACTTTTATGAAGTATGCTTTTATGGAACCCAAGAATGTCTGATTCCAAAGTTTCCACTATCTCTCAAGATATTTTACATACATGTAAATAATCTCAAAAGAATCATTCCATACATCCTATTCTATAGCCTACTTTGCTTAATTTGACATTAGGTAAAGAATATCTTTTATGTTAGCCAACATACTTCAATGCCATTATTTTTAAGGGCTCCAATGTATTACATTCTATGTATTAACATAACTAAGTCATTTTCCCCATTAATAAGTATTTTGTTTCCATTTTTTAAATGAAGTATCTCAAATACAATGAACAGGACACTTCATACTTTTTCACTAAAATGTCCTTTACCCAAAAATTCTTCTCCACAAAATATTTATTTATTGAAGTTTATTTATTCAAGTTATTTATTCAAGACATTCATTTATTCAAGTTATTTTAAGAGCCTATTGTGTTCTACTCACTCTTACCAGCAATTAAAGTTCCAGGAGTGGTACTGATCCGATTTTATTCATTGCTTTATTTCCAGTGTTTAGTGGTGTGTATTACTTTGCCAACTAAGGTCCGTCTAGTCAAGGCTATGGTTTTTCCACTGGTCATGTATGGATGCGAGAGTTGGACTGTAAAGAAGGCTGAGCACCAAAGAATTGATGCTTTTGAACTGTGGTGCTGGAGAAGACTCTTGACAGTCCCTTGGACTGCAAGGAGATCCAACCAGTCCGTTCTAAAGGAGATCAGCCCTGGGATTTCTTTGGAAGGAATAATGCTGAAGCTGAAGCTCCAGTACTTTGGCCACCTCATGCGAAGAGTTGACTCATTGGAAAAGACTCTGATGCTGGGAGCGATTAGGGGCAGGAGAAGGGGACGACCGGGGATGAGATGGCTGGATGGCATCACTGACTCCATTGGCATGGGTCTGGGTGAACTCCAGGAGTTGGTGATGGACAGTGAGCCTGGTGTGCTGCGATTCATGGGGTCGCAAAGAGTCGGACATGACTGAGGGACTGAACTGAACTGAGTCGCGTGTCTGGTACATAGTAGACTTTCACATATGTGTTGAATGGATGATCATCCTTGTTCATTCATCCTTCCTCACTTCTACAATTATCTCCTTTTTTCTAAGTTTTAACTTTGAAATTAGCTTTTTCCTTTTTTTTTACCCTACAGAGTAATGAGTCTATAAATGTCTTCACCACTCAGAATTCAGGCTCACTACTGAGTCAAGAAAATAAATATGGAGAAAGAAGTAGTATTATAGTATTGCCTCTTGGAAACTCTGCTCAGCTATGTTTAAATTTTTCAAAGTTCCTTTTCTGAACTTCAAAACATCATCCAAAGGAAATGTGAATCTAACAGCTGGTTGTATGTCTTCCTTTGGTCTTTCTAACATTTCAGTTAGAAATGTTAGGAAATAGGAAAAAAAGAGTGGTATCTAAAAGGTCCAGATAGCACAGCCAGAAAAACCTTAAAAATACAACTAAACTCAAAAATTATGACCGAATTCACAAAGGATTAATTTTGTTTTTCCAGAAAAAAAATAGCTTGAGAGAGGGAAAAATATCACTGAAACACCAAAGCACACCAAAATGTTTTTATTCCAATCACATTTTTGCATTTTAAATTATTATGAAATAGATCTGTTGAGAAACCTCTAGACTTGCTTATTCTGTTTTCTTTCACCTGGAAATCCAGGTACTATAGGGATAAAATTAGAATCATCTAAGCCTGGAAAGAAAATTGAAACACATACAAAGTTCATCATTTCACCTTTTACTCACCTACACTTAACTCAGTTTACATGAATAAACATATCCACAAAAAAAAATTATACAACTCGAGGTGGAGGTGGAGATAGGAGATTAAGTCAGAGTTAAGGCAGGAGTTTGGATAAAAGAATATAAGCCATTCTAACGATGCTGTTATTGGAGAAGATTTTGCAGAGTGTAATGATTGATAACATCAAAATTTATGCTGAATGTTAAATATACTTTAATGGAATATGCTTGCTGATTATGGTCATGTATTTTGCCTCTTAAATGTTTAAGATGACATGCAAAAATCTTAGCATGAGAAGGTGCTGGTTGGGATCAGATTGTGAACATCTCTTCAGCTTTAAAAAGTATAGGCTACCAGGTTGTTCTATTTTTATATACACATCCTATCATTCTTATTAGATTGCAAGTTCTTCAAAAACAGTAACATGGTTTTATTACTCTTTATGTCCCTAATCTCCAATTCACAGTAAGTATTCAATATTCTCTTTATATCCCTTAGAACAGTAGTCCTCAACCATTTTAGCACTAGGAACCAGTTTTGTAGAAAACAGTTTTTCCACAAACATGGGTGGGGGTGGTTTCAAGACGATTCAAGTGCATTACATTTATTGTGCACTTATTTCTATTATCATCACTACATTGTGATATATGAGAATCTGTGAGAATCTAATGCTGCTGCTGATCTGACAGGAAGCAAAGCTCAGGTGGTAATGTGAACAATGGGGAGTACTTCACTTCTTTGCACACCTCACCTCCTGCCTGTGTGGCCCAGTTCCTAACTGTCCAGGGACCCTCTGTGGCCTGTGGCCTGGAATACATGATGGGTATTCAATAAACAGCCACTGATATCAGTGAAAACACAGATATTTATGCAGTCCATTCAAACAGAATTTCATTACCTCAAATACCTTTAAATGCTAAAATATATATTAAAAATACACATGACCACCACTGAACAAATATTTGCACATCAGTGTTCACAGCAGCACTATTCACAACTGCCATAAGGTAGAAACAACCCAAACACTCATTGACAGATAAATGGATAAACAAAATGTGGCATATGCATAAAGAAATATTAGTCTTAAAAAGACTGGAATTCTGATACGTGGGACAACATGATGAACCCTGAAGACACTATGCTAAGTAAAAGAAGTCAATTACAAAAAGGAAAATACTGTATAATTCAACTCACATAAGAAACCTAGAGTAGCCAAATTAGAGACAGAATAGTGGTTAAAGGGCCTGGGTATTAGGGAGAATGTGAATTCTTTGTTTTTTTTTTTTGCTTTTCATTATGTTGATATTTTTTACTAAGATTTAGTTATACAATATTATGTAAGTTTGAGGTGTGTAACATAGTGATACATTTTTTAAAGGTTATATAATTCATTTACAGTTATTATAAATATCAGTTATATTTCCTGTGCTATTCAATATATCCTTATAGTGAAGTCGCTCAGTCGTGTCTGACTCTTTGCGACCCCGTGGACTGCAGCCCGCCAGGCTCCTCTGTCCATGGGATTTTCCAGGTAATAGTACTGGAGTGGATTGCCATTTCCTTCTCCAGGGGATCTTCCCAACCCAGGGCTCGAACCTGGGTCCTCCCGCATTGTAGACAGAGGCTTTACCGTCTGCGCCACCAGGGAAGTCCATATATCCTTATAGCTTATTTATTTTATAGCTTATTTATTTTGTACATAGTAGGCTGTACCTCTTAATCCCCTAGACCCTATATTGTTCCTCCCTCACACCATCTTTCTCCCACCAGTAACTACTAGTTTGCTCTCTTTATCTGTGAGTCTGTTTCTTTTTGTTATATTCACTAATTTGTCTTATTTTTTAGATTCCAAATATAAGTGATAAAATTCAGTATTTGTCTTTCTCTGTCTGATTTATTTCACTTACCATAATATCCTCCAACTCCATCCATGTTCTTGCAAATGGCAAAATTTCATTCTTCTTTATGGCTCAGCAGCATCCTTGTATAGGTGGGTATGTGTCTGTGAACATACCATATCTTCTTGATCCATTCTTATGTTGATGGACACAGGCTGCTTCCCTAATCTTGGTAATTGGAAATAATGCTGCTAAGAACACTGCCATGCACGTATTGTTTTCACATTAGTGTTTTCGATTTTTCATATATATACTCAGGAGTGGAATTTCTGAGTCATACAGTAGTTCTATTTTTAGTTTTTTGAAAAACTACCATACTTTTTTCTACAGTGGCTGCACCAATTACACTCTCGTCAACAATGTACAAGGGTACCCTTTTCTCCACATCCTTGCCAATTATTTATTTCTGTTCTTTTTGATGATTGCCATTCTGACAGGCTTGAGGTAACATCTCATTGAGGCTTTGATTTGCATTTCTCTGATAATTAACAATACTGGGCATTTTTTCATGCATCATCTGTTCAGATTATCTGCCCATTTTTTAACAGGGCTTTTTGTTTTTCTGATGTTGAGTTTTATGAGCTCTTTAAATATTTTGGGTATCAACTCCATGTGACAGGGGCTTGAAGTCAGGATGAATGGGGAGTTACTGTTTAAGGTGCAGTTTTATTCAGAATGATGATAGAGTTCTGGAGATGGACACTGGTGATGGCTGCACAGCTGTGTGAACACACTTCACACTACTGGATCACACACTTTAAATGGTTAAGTGGTGAATTCTGTTATACATATGTTATCACAATAAAAAAGAAAAGCATATGAATCATATTACTTTATAAGTGACTTGTCCAAATAATATCTTATAAATGTACAATCACAGAAATCTATTTGTTCTTAACATTAAATTATTACCAGAAAAGTAGTTAAATTACCCAGTATTATACAAAAGTATCTGGCTTCCTAAAAAAACAAAACACAATGCTGGGACTTCCCTGGTGGAGCAGTGGCTAAGACTCCAAGCTCCCAGGGCACTGGGGCTGGGGTTTGATTCCTGTTCAAGGAACTAGGTCCCACATGCTACAGTAAGAGATGGCACACGCCACAACTCGATTTCTCATGTCACAACTAAAAGATCGCATATGCGGCAACTAAGATCCAGCGCAGCTGAATAAATAAATATTTTTTAATACCAAAAAACAAAAAACTTTGAACAAATTAATGTTATTTTGATCCCAGCCATACCCATAATGCATTTAACCTAACTCTGCAGATCATTTGCTTTACAACAATACTAACAGTTGCTATAATCAACATATCCACATGTCCTTAACATTCACACATAAATTCACATCCATTTTGTCAGCAAAACTTGTCTGCACTCAATGTATTCACAATTTAATTTTTATTATATTTTCTTCTATTCTTTTTCCTGCAGGTAAAGACTGCATGTAGAGACTATTCTCTACTTTGTAGGTTATTTTCAAAGTTGTTAATAAGCATTTAATAAGGAGCTACAACGGCTTCCCTGGTGGTTCAGACAGTAAAGAGTCTGCCTGCAGTGCAGGAGACCAGGGTTTGATCCCAGGGTCAGGAAGATACCCTGGAGAAGGAAATGGCAACCCAGTCCAGTATTCTTTCCTGGAAAATCCCATGGATGGAGGAGCCTGGCAGGCTACAGCCCATGGGGTTGCAGAGTCCAACGCAACTGAGCAACTTCACTTTAAGGAGCTGCTAAGTCGCTTCAGTCGTGTCCGACTCTGTGCACACTCTGTGCAACCCCACAGACGGCAGTCCACCAGGCTCCCCCATCCCTGGGATTCTCTAGGCAAGAATACTGGAGTGGGTTGCCATGTCCTTCTCCAATGCATGAAAGTGAAAAGTCAAAGTGAAGTCGCTCACTTTAAGGAGCTACATATTGTCAAATAAAATGATAAACTGGGAATTCTTAACAGTAATTAACACTCTATATGCTACATCATTTTCTAAACTTTGAGAAACATGAAAGAAAATAAGTTAAATTTTACATTCATTTGATTATATGCAAAAGCTGACACAACTGCTACAGAATACAAACGCAATTATATTTTACTGCCGATTTTTATAAAAGTGATTCATATTCAAGTAAATCTAACTGAAATTCATGGATTTATAACATCATTAAAAATACCAACTTCCCAGTTCATCAATTTGCAACCCTTCAATACAATATACTATACATATATCAATTTCTATTCTGTGATTATGTCATAGAATTTATATTGATTTAACACACTACTGAATTCACCAATAATATTGACCTAATTCAAACTAATTTAACATGATTCATTTATGAGTCTTAATTTACCAACTAAATAATACTAAATTTTAATAAGAGTTTATTAGTTCTTGGTAATTAACAAGCCAGAAAATTTTCAGTACTTAACAATTTTCCAATCTGTGTGGTTGCTAAGTCGTGTCTGACTCTCTACAACCTCATGGAATCCCCTGTCCATGGGATTCTCCAGGCAAGAATACTGGAGTGGGTTGCCATTTCCTCCTCCAGGGGATCGAACCCACATCTCCTACATTGGCAGGCAAGTTCATTATCAGTGAGCCAACAGTGAGGCTCCTAAACCTGAGTTTACTTCTGTTTTGCATGTGTATTCATTTGTATTGTTTTCAAATTGCACATAAAAGATATCATACAGTATCATTTTCTAGTATCTGCCCACAAAACCATTACTGTATGCTGAAGTCTCATTTCAAAATATGTCACCTAAGATAAAAATAACAAAAAGAAAGAGGTACATTCAAGCGTTTGGACTCCCTAACTTGGTGCCCTATGTATATCCTTTCTAGAAGTAGCTATTTCAAGTGAAAATAAATCCTTCAATCCATAATTTCCCCACTTTCCCAATGAATTATATTAAGCAAAAATCAAGTAAGCTAATATAGAGTCCTCCCATTAAAAAAGAAAACTAGAGATTTACTTTTCCTTATTATATTCCTCCTACTATATATTCCTTAAAAAAAAATGTGAATTTGGTGTCCAAAAGATCTATTCAGTAAAACTCACATATTTATATAAGATTTTAGCAGTTTAACATCAGATTTATATTCAACAAAAATCTCCTAGATGATATAAGGAAATGAATTACAACCACAGCTTTATAATATGGATATTAATGATCTTATACCAAAGGAAAATAAGGCTCAGAGAGACAAAATAATTTGATCTTATAGAGATCTCATGACAAGTAACTAGTGAATTCAAGGGCTGAAGTCCAGATATTACTATTGATGCTGAAAGGAACTAGGAGGAGAAGTAACCCTGGTGCATGTCCAGTATGAGCCAGGCACTGTACACACATTTTCTCAATTAATTCTTACCAGTGTTTTGTAAGGCAGGCACTATTTCCATTTTGAAGATAGGAAACAAAGAAGTGATTTGACTTAATCAAGGTTTGTACCGTCTGTCTTCATACCGCTACTTGCGATCCAAAGGGGAAAAGTTCATTTGATGTGTTTTACCTTTGGTTTTGTTTTGTTTTTAATTCTACAGGGATGGGAACAATTTCACTGAATCCATTTTAACAGATATCTATATCCTTTAGAGAATCCTATGTTATTAATCCCTTTGGTTTCACCATCATAAGTCTACCCGGCAGATAAATGATAATAAATATTCTCTTCCTTTTACAAACTTCCCCCTGGCCTTTCTTATCTGCTTCTGTTCTTCCCGCTATAGCACTCAAAAAAAATCTGGGTATCTAGAGGTCTATTATTCAGGAGCAAGAGTCAATAATTATCAAATACTGGCCAGGTCATGAGGGATTCAGTTTTCAAATTTTGCTATATGGAACCAAGGAGCTAGCTGTAGGAAGTATTCCTTCATAATATCAATAAATGAAAAAGTGCCAGATAGGTTTCATTTGGAAAAGTAACCCCCACAACTCTTACAATCATTATACCAAATTTGAGGCAAGAAAAATGTTTCAGTATTTTAAAAGATCAAAATTTTAACATTCATACCCTAAAGTATGTAAGAAGTAGAGGGGAGGCAGGTGACAGCTTGTTGTATTTTTTAAAATGAGTTCCTCATTCTTTTTGACCATGTATGGATGCAAATCCTATTTTTTAAAAAATAAATCAAAACCTAAAAAGAATTCTGAATTTTCTCAGAACTCCTCAATTCTACTTTTCTTCTTGAGAAAAATATGTAGTCCTTGTTGTTGCTGGATGATGTGCCAATCATATCCAGTTGATTAATACTGCTGTTGAGTTCAAATATGTCCTTACTGATTTTCTACTATATCTGTTCATTTCTGGCAGAAGTGCTGAAGTATCACCTCCTATAATAGTGGACTGAGCAATTTGTTCTTGCAGTTCTGTTGGCTGCTGCATCACATATTTTGATGAGCTGTTGTTAGGTGCATACATATTAAGGATTATATGTCTTCTTGAAGAACTGACTCTTTTATTATTATATAATGCTCCTATTGGGACTTTCCTGGTGACTCAGATGGTAAAGAATCTGCCTGCAATGTGGGAGACCTGGGTTCAATCCCTGGGTCTGGAAGATCACCTTGAGATGGAAAGGCTATCCACTCCATTATTCTTACTTGGATAATTCCACTGACAGAGGAATCTGGGGGGGGGGGGG
>SJXQ01007173.1:86103-131692 GCA_006408695.1 Aepyceros melampus
CAGGCACGGGGGGGCTACAGTCCATGGAGCCGCACAATCAGACACAACTGAATGACTAGCACTTTCACTTTAATGCTATTTACTACCCTTGAAACTCTTCCTTGCTCTGCAGTCTGCTCTGTCAAAGCTAATAGTTACTTCAGCTTTTTTTTTTTTTTTTAGTGTTAGCATGGTGTATCTTTCTCCATCTCTTTATGTCTAATCTATATGTGTCTTCATATATAAAGAGTTTCTGTACACAACATATCTTGACTTTTGATCCAATCTGACAGTCTGTCTTTTAGTGTATTTAAACTGTTGATATTTAAAGCAATTATTGATAAACTTGGGTTAAGATCTACCATATCTGTTACCATTTTCTACTCATTGCCTTTGTTAAATAAGCAGGGCGACAGAATAGAGCCTTGATGTCATCCCTTCCCAATTTTGAACTAGTCCGTTGTTCCTTGTCTAGTTCTAACTGCTGCTTCTTGACCTGTGTACAGGAGGCAGGTAAGGTGGTCTGGTATTCTCATTTTCTTAAGAACTTTCCAGAGTTTGTTGTGATCCACACTGTCAAAGGCTTTAGCGTAGTCAGTGAAGCAGAAGTAGCTTTTCTGGAATTCTCTTGTTTTTTCTATGATCCAATGGATGTTGGCCATTTGATCTCTGGTTCCTCTGCCTTTTCTAAATCCAGCTTGAACATCTAGAAGTTCTCAGTTCACATACTGTTAAAGCCAAGCTTGGAGGATTTTGAGCATTACTTTGCTAGCATGTGAAATGAGTGCAATTGTGTGGCAGTTTGAACATTCTTTGGCATTACCCTTCTTTGGGACTAGAATGAAAACTGACCTTTTCCAGTTCCGTGGCCACTGCTGAGTTTTCCAAATTTGCTGGCATACTGAGAGCAAGTACTTTAACAGCATCATCATTTAGGATTTGAAATAGTTCATCTGAAATTCCATCACCTCCACTAGCTTTGTTTGTAGTGATGTCTGCTAAGGCCCACTTGATTTCTCACTCTAGGATGTCCAGCTCTAGGCGGTGATCACACCATAGTGGTTAACTGGGTCATTAAGATCTTTTTTTGTATAGCACAGTTGTTCTAAATCCCTTGTTTAATAATTTGAGTCTGATTCTGATGCTTGCTGTCTTTAAACTGTGCTTTTTGCTTTTTAATTTGCCTTGTAGTTTTTTGTTGAAAGTCAGACATCATGCACAGAGTAAAAGGAACTACAGCAAACAGAAATTTACTAATGTTGTAAGGTATAGCGGGAGTAGAAGTTAGGGCTCAGCCTTTCAGTGGAACTGTGCTCCTCTAGCTGTGAACTTCACAAGTTCTTTTCAGTCTTGCACTCCCCTCCCAGGTGGAACAGGATGGTACAGGGGGCAAGAATTGGATCTTTCTTTCCTTCCAACATGGAAGGCTAGAGTTGGGTATTTCCCCTCTTCTAGGTCAGTTAGTGTCTGATAACACTCTTAACAGATTCGGCTCTGTTAAAATACTTTCTCTTGACAGCATATCTTGTTAAGAAAAGGAAGATGCCTTGCCATATCTCAAAATGGTTATTTCTCCTCCCCCTGTAGGAAGCACCAGGGGATTTTTCTCAGATAGTCACTGTGAGGACCTGAGAGAGCTCCCAGAAGTAAAATCATGAAACTGTGGGGATCCCCTGCGACCAGGCCACCCTGGAGTTTTTGTGTCAGGTTTGTCCACACAGAGCTTCCTGTAATTTGTCAATCACACTTTAGCTTCTTCCTATACACTAGAGGTTTCTTTTGAGGTTTATGCTAAGCTGTCATTCTCTACCTGCCTGTCTCTTCAATTTGAGAACAGTGGTTTGCCCTGTGACCTCACTTCTCTGATAGATCTAAGAAGAGTTTTGATTTTTTAGTTTGTTCACTATTTCACTTGTTGTTAAGATAGAATAATGACTTCTAAGCTTCTTACATGCCAGACCAGAAACAAACAAACAAAAATCCATTTTCAGTTGTTACCCTTTAACTGACAGAGTGATAATATAACCCTTTTATGATATAAAGGAGCTAAGAAACAAATGGAGACTAAATTTGTCTCACTGGCACACAAATTACCTAAGATATGATTACTCATGGTGTTTACCCAATAAATAATACCAAAGGCAAACTATTAAACAATCCACTTCATCCTTTCTTTCTGAAACAATGAAAACACATAGGTGAACATCACGGGTTATCATTTCAATCCCACATCATTATGACAAACTAAAATTTTTTCTAAGTAAACACTTAAATATTAAATTTCCATAAGAGCTTTATAAAAACCTATCAACAAGTACTGTAATGTACTGGTTACCCTTATTGTTAAATTATAGAAAAATAAAGCTAGTTTCTTATTCCTAAAACAGCATTATAGTGTCTTCTAAACCAATTATAAGTTTTAAGATTTATCCTCTGGGGGGCGGGGAGAAAAGTCAGTAGGAAGCTAGGATTTGTATGTGAAATTTGACATTTGGATGCCAAATCCCAACATTTTCTATTGCCATGAAATTAACCTTTACCAAAATTACTTTACTTAGAAATCTTAGTTGTGCTATCTGCTGTTCTTATAGCAAGAAGTACAGCTAATTTTTTTCCAAATCATACTATAGAACAGCTCATTACTTTTTATATTACTATATTAAATTTTATTCAACTTGAGTTTCAACATACTTAACCAAAAACAAGCTGATTATAAGATGAACATATCTCACCTTAAAAAATCTGAAAGTATGTTGCAAAACGAGTCTCCAAACATAGCAAGAATATCAAAATGGCCAAACCCAAGGGAATATATTAACCCCATCTTTGCTTTGCATAAATGTAAATTTCCTTTTGTTATTATTTCCACATCCCTCATACATTAGGTATAACATATACTTCTGAATCCTTTATACAGTAAACAGATGGTGAACCATTACAAAACTAGAAGCAAGCATAACATCTTAAGGAATTATTAAGAATCTTACTTTTCACTCGGAGGATTACCACAGAGTTGGACAAATAATTTTCTTAGGAGGATCATGAGGAATTAGGGTAAGAAATATACTGGAAATGATAATAGAGATGTCACAAAAAGAATTGAGAAAAGAGATCACAGTAATAAGTGAACAGTAATATAAACACCCCTAGAAAAAAGAAAATCTACACAAAAAAGAACTGCCAAAGAGAATGAAGATGGATGCTTGTGGAAAAAAAAAAAAAAGAAAAAGAATGCTCTGAAAGCTCCAACCAATTTGCTGAATGTAAAATGTATTCCCGAGACCCCCACATTCCTCAAACCCCAAAATAAAGCCAATGTCTAAGTAAAACTGAGACTTAGTACTTGACATAGTTTCTAACAAAAGTAATAACCAACTATCTTACTAAAGTAAGATCCAATTATGTCAGTTTCCAAGAGATAAAGAAATGAAAACATCAAAAGCAAGAAAACAAAAATATGAAGACTAGCTAGTCATGTCAGTGGTTATACATGTAAAAACAGAAATTCAGGGGAGAATAGCTATGAAAAAGGGACAAGACAGCCCAGTAGACAGCGCACGGAATGTAGTCCTGCTCCAAAAAGCGGTCGTATGATTTTTAGAAAGTCATCGTATGCTGGTAAGTAGCTTCAGTCGTGTCCGACTCTGTGAGACCCCAGAGACAGCAGTCCACCAAATTCCCCCGTCCCTGGGATTCTCCAGCAAAGAACACTGGAGTGGGTTGCCATTTTCTTCTCCAATGCATGAAAGTGAAAAGTGAAAGTGAAGTCGCTCAGTTGTGTACAACTCTTAGCGACCCCATGGACTGCAGCCTACCAGGCTCCTCCATCCATGGGATTTTCCAAGCAAGAGTATTGGAGTGGGTTGCCATTGCCTTCTCCGTCATATTATCTCTAGAGCTGAAGTAATGAAGATTCAGCAGAATCTTTTGAAGAATAGTGATATGACATAAATAAACAACAGTGTTTTCTGCATGAGAAAACACTACCTAAAGAGAAAAGGGTTTTTTAACTTTTTTAAAAAAGAAAAATTTGACTTATTTACAAAGTTACTAAATGTTAAGTATGAAAAATGGCTTACCTTTTTTCCCCTAGAACGTAAGAAGCTGATAAATCACATATTTCCAATGGAAGATATTACTGCTTGAAACCAGGTCAACTGTTTAAAATGAGACAAAAGAAAGGGGTAACATTAATTAGCTACAATTATACATTTCTTTGTTAATAAGAAACTTATGTGACACAAAACCTCAAGCCTTGAAGATCTCTTAAATGTCCCTAGGTTTAAACTCTCCAGGGAAGGCTTCTTTGAGCAAAGATTAGACAAATAGTTGAAAACTATTTAAATAATCGCTGATCACCAAATGTGAATAGTTTTTTAACTAAAAAAAAAAAATTTAACATTTACTGTTATCACCATACTTTTTTTTCCCAAAAAAGGAAAACATGAAAGTTAATATAAAAAGGTCCCACTATTAAAAAAAAAAAAAAAAAAAGAGGGTAATATTCAAACAGCTTCAAGGACAAAAAGTATGTTCCAGACCAGATCATATTTACAGTTCCTCATCTAGAATTCAACTAACATTCAACTGCAGCAATCAGCCAAGCTTGGCAAATTAAAATAACAGTAATTTTGACAGATTATCTTCTATAAATATTCAAATATGGACGTCTGTGTGCATGCAAGGGTCTCTATATGCCAATCAAAATGCTTTGTTTAGGATCCTAAAATTGAGCATTTTTTTACCCTTCATTTCTGTAGGGGTCCCCTGGATCCTTAACTTTCATTTTAACTCTTTCACCTCAACTGATAAAGCGGCCAATTATTTCAATTCTATGCCCTGAATTATATTACCTATAGCCTGAATTTAAACATTTTGAGAGTAACATTCATACAAATATAAAGCACCAATAGACAAGAAAAAACAACCTAGGGTCTTAAAAAATCTAGGTCTGTAAAGACAAAAAGAAAAATCCAGGAATTGGGGGTAATGGGGATAAGGAAAGCAGGGAGAGGAGCTTGACAGTCAGCAACTGAATAAAAAATCGATTAACTTTTTATTCACATAATCAGGTATGCCTTGGTAAAGTAAAATCCAAACATAAAGAGCAATTAACAACTTCATAAATGTAGCTGTATGCAAAGTTCAATTAAGACAGACTACTATTTATTTGGCTCAAGGAAGACCTTATACTTTAAGTATACCAAAGTGTCAAAAGTGGGAAAATGCATTTAGTGTGAAATTGAAACCAAATTTTTTAAATGCATAGATAGCCCTATATTTAATGGCTTTAAAGAACACAAGCTATCTGATATATGAATTTTCTAACTGTCCTTCTCTCCTGTCTCCCATTAGTTTAGCTTCCCTTAAACATGTACACAGTTACTGAAAAGCCTCAGATATTCCAGGAAAACTACAAGTGATAAGCATGTTTCTACATCTAGAGGAGCAACAAAATTATAGAAGAAAAGTCAACCTATTTGGAGGCACTGCCCTTCTATGCCCACCCGGAAAGAAACAGCTATAAATACCTCTAATAAAATTGCTCAAAACATCTCTGGAAAATAAGCTTGAATGAAGCTCTACTTCATGATCCACTCACCATTCAACCACCCAAAACCAGGTCCAAGAATGGATCCAAGCCAGACCAACGGTTCTCAATGCAGTCAAAGTGAAAGTCACTCGGTCGTGTCTGACTCTTTGCAACCCGACGGACTGTAAGTCCAGGGAATACTCCAGGCCAGAATACTGGGGTGGGTAGTCGTTCCCTTCTCCAGGGGATCTTCCCAACCCAGGTCTCACGCATTGCAGGCAGATTCTTTACCAGCTGAGCCACCAGGGAAGGGAAGACAAAAAAAAGTCTGGTCCAGGGACCAGTAGCTTCAGGCTCCACTGGGAGTTTGTTAGAAATTCAGAATCTCAGGCCCTAACCAATAACATATTGGATCAGAATCTGCATTTTAAGAATATCTCCAAATAATTCATATACATATTAAAATTTGAGAAGCTCTACTGGAAGAAGATTAGAATGAGAGAAAGTATAACTCCTCTGTTTAAAGATTGGTTCCCACTATAGACCACAGTTTGGCCAATAAGCAACCAATTTTAATCTCTGGTTTATCATTACTCCCACAATTTTTATTATTTTGAATAGGGATCTTGAAATACAGAAACCCCTTATGGTCAAAGTAATGAATAATCATTAAATCTCAGGTCCCAAAAAAGGCTGTGACAGTTATCAAATCACATTAGCTACACAACTTATTTAAAAATAATAATAACTTCTTTCATTCTAAATCCTAGACATCAAGAACATGCAAGGTTCCCGTCGCTAAGAGGGAGACCAAGAGACCAAAACCTATCTTATAACCAGAAGAGAAAGCTATACATGCTGGTTATTCAGCTATGGTCTCTCAGCAACAAATCCACCCTTTAATACTCAGCTCAGTAATGCTGATAATATTAATAGAACTATGGAAACTACTTTTCTCTTTTGCCAGCTAGCTTCCTCATGTTGCCAATAAGGAGAAGCTTGCTTTTTCCACTCAGCATTGACCTAGCACAAGCCCTTGAGAGCCACAAGTTTTTTCTGACACTCTAAGAAGTACCAGCAATAGTCAGACAGTACCCAATCTACAAGTTTTGAGCCCAAACTCTACTCTAAGCTCTTCTTAGTCCCCCTGTCCTCTGGATGATTGATGCTTTCTGCAATTATTGTCTCTGTGTTACTCCAGTATTTCTCTTTGGCCTTTTCAGCCTCTAATTAATACCTGTATAACCTACTCCCCATATTAAACTTTATGGCAGAAATATAGCATAGATAGCTTCCCTGTCTAGATTCTAACTGATATATAAATGGAATAAAATTTTAGCATGATTTGATCAATCTGGAAAACTACTTTCCCAAAAGATGATGATCCATGAGAAAATATGCACTGACTCTGTCCAAATACATACAGGGAAATGGCAGCAAAAAGTACAATTGAGAAAGAAAAAAGAGGGAATATAACCTAAGAAAGTAATGTACTAAAACAAACATCATGGTAGAAAACACATTTTGACTCTCCAAAGCATAAAGAAAAGGCCAATAAAAAGTGTGAAACAAATATGTTTTCCACTTTAATAAAAATCACAGAATTTAAGAAGTAGAAGGAATTTTATTTGCTGCCTCTGCCCTATTCAGTTTTGTTAATTTTATATTGAGTTTGGATTACTATGCTTTCAAGAAGCTGTTGAGAAATTAGGGAGAATCCACAGAAGATTACAAAAATTATGAGAGCACTATGAAATAAAAGTCATGAAGAAGGGTTCAAGGAGTCAAACTTTTCAGTCCAGTATATTGTGAAGAAAACTTCAAGCCAACATTATTAGCTGCCTCCCAGTTAAAGAGTTCTGACCAGTTTATGCTTATCCTTCAGATGCTTAAAATGATAGAAGATAATAGTAAATGAAGACATAAAAAGGAGTTACCTAGCTTAATGACTCTCCACATTAATACAGTAGCAGCTCTTAATGCTATTCATATGAGAACGAGAGAATATTTTTTTAAAAAAACAATGATGATGATTATGTCCAGAACACTACAGCCAGAGATCTGACTTAACTGGTCTGAGGTAGAGTCTAGGCATATTTAAAAAAAAAAAAAACACCCAAGTGTTTAATGATAATGTACTGACAGAGGGATTTGGAACCACTAGTGGGACAGTCTATGACTTTAATATTCAAGATATGATCTAAAGACTAGCTACATACAGAGCTGGCTTAAAACTGAACATTTAAAAACCAAGATCATAGCATCTGGTCCCATCATTTCATGGCAAATAGATGGGGGAAAAAGTGGAAACAGTGACAGACTTTATTTCTTGGGATCCAAAATCATTGTGGACAATGACTGCACCCATGAAATTAAAAGATGCTTGTTCCTTGGAAGAGAAGCTATGACCAACTTAAACAATGTATTAAAAAGCAGAGACATTACTTTGCCAACAAAGGTCTGTCTAGTCAAAGCTACGGTTTGTCCAGTAGTCAGGCATGGATGTGAGAGTAGACCATAAGGAAGGCTGAGTGCTGAAGAATTGATGCTTTTGAACTGTGGTGTGGGAGAAGACTCTTGAGAGTCCCCTGGACTGCAACAAGATCAAAACAGTCCATCCTAAAGGAAATCAGTCCTGAATATTCATTTGGAAGGACTGATGCTAAGGTGAAACTCCAATATTTTGGCTACCTGATGCGAAGAACTGACTCATTGGAAAAGACCCTGATGCTGGGAAAGATTGAAGGCAGGAGAAGAAGGGGACGACAGAGGATGAGATAGTTGGATGGCATCACTACTCGATGGACATGAGTTTGAACAAGCTCCAGGAGTTAGTGATAGACAGGGTAGCCTGACATTCTTCAGTCCATGGGGTTGCAAAGAGTCAGACACGACTGAGCGACTGAACTGAACTGACTGACCAAAACATGTTGAAATAATTCAGAAGGAAGTGTACTTATTGAAAATAAAAATATTATAAGAATGAAGGAAAAAATCAGTGTGTTTTACTCTGGTTTAAAAAGAAAAACTGTTACAATAGTAATATAATCATATCAACACTGTTATAGGTCTACAGCCCACACTTAAAACAGAAAGGAAAATGACACAAAAGCAGTAACTCAGATTACCTATAACATCAACACTGTCAATATTCTAGGGTGAATGATAAATATACCAATACTGCAGATAGGATTCCTATGAATGAAAAATTTCTGGAAAGAACCATTTTACCATTTTATCTACCTTTGGGAAATAATTAAAGCTCTATGTTAGGAGACATATTTTCCTTGATGTCTCCTTAATTCACCCTATACTCTTCCTATAACCACCCCCATCACTCTCCGAAAAGGTTATGATTAATTTTTACAATGGAACAGTATGATGTATAATTTAGTCTGATTTTTCTCTTCTTCTGTACCCCACTACTACTAACTTCCAAAAAGTTCACTCTCTGCTTCTGCCATTACAGAAGCAAAATCTTCAGCCCTAGAAAGACCCAGATGATTCTTTTGAAAATGCTGAAGACAACTTTAAAGAAGAGGTCAGATAAAAGGCTATCAATAAAAGGCCTACTAGAATGTTTTAATAATTCATGTGAATTCTGAACAGCACAATAGAAAAGCCAGAGATAAATATATTGTTGTACTGGCAAACAGATTGAGCTTAAAATAAGCAAAATTATATCCATGAGTATTTAAAGAAGAGCAACAATGTCTATGTTTTAGCTTCATTCAGTCCAAGGATACTCCTAAAAATTAAAGTGTACTTTTTTTCATTTGACAAAGCCCGGTTGACCCAGTTTCTGAGAATGAGCAAAACTACAGATATTAAAAATAGCACTGCTTAACCCATAGAGTTATTAAAGTGGATGCTGGAGCCAGAAAGATTTGGGGGCTAAAAATACAAATGCAAAGACTCACTGAAATGGAGTCTTCTGAAGACCTAAGTTTAAAATTATGACTTGAATTCATTTCCTTAGGGTAAGGTTTTACCAGAAGAATCTAAGAAAGCTAGGTGCATGTGAAGCACTGTAGGGATGAATTCTGATTTCCCAAACTATGGATCTGGAATACGACTTCCCAGGAAGCCAACACAGACAAAACCCAGAAGAAGAGTGCTCTTAGGAGAGAAAGCAACCATCAAAAAACAACAGAAGCTAAGCGTTCCTGATATGACTCTCATTAACTAATATGACTAATAAAGTAACCCATACCAAAACTCCTTGAAAACTTCCATCAGATTTTAATCATTCATGTTAGTTATATAAATTATTTATAGCTATTTTTTCCTTTCTAGTTAGTACCAGAAAACACTCTCTTTGTGTCTCTACCTATCTTCATAATAGTATGCATCTCTACCTATCTTCATAATAAAGTATACCTTACTTTCTTATCCTATTCAAAAAGACTATATTATTTGAATAATAAAGTAAAATATTCAATATTTATTTAAAAAATTAAAATATACCTTAAAGAAGTGACATTTACTAAAAAATAGTTGAATGAACAAATATCACTACCTTCCAACCCTCATAACATGGAAAAATTTTAACAGAAAAAGTTTACCAGCTCCATCACCAATAAAATAGAAAGCTTATTATATCAAAGAAAAACAACTATTTAAAATCACTAGAATCATTTTTTTAATCATCAGGAAGAATAAATTAAAAATATGATCCTCAGACTTTATAGTGAATCAGAATTACTTATAAGGTTGTAAAACTACAGAACCTGAGCTCCATGGCCAGAGATTCTGATTCATAAAATCTGAGTTTCTGAAAATGAACCCCAAACTCTACATTTTAACAGGCTTCCTAAATGATTACCATGTGGATTATCCTTGAACTACAATTTACTATACATTTCACCTTCAATCCACTGTCAACTTCTTAATAAGTCTTTGAGGTCTGATCAGAATGCTCACTGTCAGTCTCATCTTAAAAGCCTCATTTTCTACTTAAACTACATGCTTAAAACTCACACAGAGATAAAATAATAGCAGTCAGTTATTGGACATATATTACCATGGGCTGTAAATTCTTCACAATCTATTATACGTACATAAGCCTGGCGTGTTGTAGTACATGGGGTCACAAAAGAGTTGGATGTGACTGAGTGACTAAACAACAAGAATTAAATGATATTTTGCATATAAAATATAGTACAGTGTCTGGCTAAGTACAGTGTCTAAATAAATGCTCAATAAAAGTAGCTGCTAGTTGAAAACTAATGGCCACACAAAAACCTGCACACAGATGCTCAGAGCAGCTTTATTTATAATTGCTAAGACTAGGAAGCAACCAGATGTCCTTCAGTAGGTGAATGGATAAGTAAACTTCGGTACTTTCAGACGATGAAATATTATTCAGTACTAAAATGGAATGAGCTATCAAGTCATGAAAAGACATGGGGCGGGGGGGAACCTTAAAGTAAACAAAGTCAATCTGAGAAGGCTACATAACTGATTCCAACTAATATGCCATTTTGGAAAACAAAAAACTATGGAGACAGTAAAAAGATTAGGAATAGTCCAGGGTTGGAAGTTGGGGAGAAGTGATGAAAAGGCACAGAGGATATAGCGGGGAGGGGTACAGTGAATATATTCTTTATGGTTTTATAATTATACATACATGTCATTAAACATTTGTCCAAACTCACAGAATGTACAACCTAAAGAGTCAATCCTAAGGTAAACTATGGATTTCTGATTACAATGTTAATGCAGGTTCATCACTGTAACAAATGTACCACTCTGGTGGTAACTGTTGATAAATGGAGGAGGCTATACATGTGCAGGGGCAAAGGGCATACAGGAAATCTCTATACCTCCCTCTCAGTTTTGTTGTGAACCTAAAACCACTCTAAAAAGAAAATCATCTTTATTCAAAAACAAACAAAAAGTAAAGTGCTATATCCCTAATAGTAGAGATATTATTTTATGGGGGTCCTCCTAACAACCCTAAGAGGCAGTCGCTATTATTTCAAATTGCAGTTAAGGAAACTAAGGTTTAACAACTTGCCCGGGCAAGTAACTTGCCTAGAGGTGGTAAAGGAGAAGAGACAGGATTCATGAGAAACCAAGTAATTCCAAAATCTGAACTCTTTAACCTAAGCTAACTTCCTCAAGAAGCCAGGCAACAACAGTCAATACAAAACCATTCCACAGTCATAACCACACTTCACAAGAATTTTCCTGAGTTATGCCCAGGTCAGTCATGGGGAATGACCTAAGCACACACTCACAAATGTTCCTACAAGGCTAAGAACTAAAGAAGGACGGGCACAGGACTGTGACAGACATCCGAGAACAGGTACTTATAGTAACCAAAACTAAGTAGGGGCTGATGAATAAACTACTTTGTATTAAGGAATGTTCAAATAAGTATAATACTTAAAGAGTGTTTAATGCTTTCACAGTACTTTAGAATTATAAATTACTAATAACTCCTTGACAAGGGTCAATATGACTGGTAACCTTCAGCAGAAAATATAAAGGTACAGATTGATAAAATCTAAATAGCTAACACTGAATGACTTTAGATTCATTAACCTGACAAACTCAGTCTTGGAACTCTCCACACATAAGGACTATGAACCTTAGTTAAGAGTCTAAGAAGCCACAGGGGGGTCAATCAAAACAAGACTCTATATTTCATCCACACAAAATATGAACATAATAAATATGAAATTCAAAGTTCTCTAATGCTTTTTAATGTTTCCTATTCAAATTTTATAAAATTTGATTATGTTCCTATGATTAACTTTCATACATTTTTTAAAACACTCTAATTTTTCTCAAAATATGTATTTCCCAGTATTTCAAATTGCTCCCATGTGGCTACTGTCTTATCTCTCAAGTATTAGTATATTTCTCGCTTGCTTCTTCCCACAACCCTTCCCCCAAATGGTAAGCAATGGTTTTCACAAACATCCCTTACCCTGCTCCCACCTGAACCACAACTATATTCACAAGTAAAACACAATTCACTTATAACGTTAAAAAAAAATGAAAGCCAAGTATTCGTCGCTCATCCATATCCAACTCTTTGCTATCCCATGGACTGTAATCTGCCACGATCCTCTGTCTATGGGATTTTTCTGGGCAAGAATACTTGCCAGGAGGTTGTCATTTCCTCCTCCAGGGGATCTTTCCTACCAAGGGATTGAATCCAGGTCTCCTGCACTGCGGGCAGATTCTTTACCATCTGAGCCACCAGGGAAGCCCAATATCATCAGCATACCACTAAAACTACAAACTCAGAAAATGAAAATTACTGACTATGATAATGTGTACACTATTCTGTTCAACTGTACAGAATAGAACTTGTATTTTAACCCGGTATCTCTCAACAAGTTAATGCAACTCTTGTAGTTACTTAGTTTTATAAATCTAAAGCTCAACATTCAGAAAACGAAGATAACGGCATCCGGTCCCATCACTTCATGGCAAATAGAGAGGGAAACAGTGGAAACAGTGTCAGACTTTATTTTGGGGGGCTCCAAAATCACTGCAGATGGTGACTGCAGCCAGGAAATTAAAAGACACTTACTTCTTGGAAGAAAAGTTATGACCAACCTAGATAGCATATTCAAAAGCAGAGACATTACTTTGCCGACTAAGGTCCGTCTAGTCAAGGCTATGGTTTTTCCGGTAGTCATGTATGGATGTGCGAGTTGGACTGTGAAGAAGGCTGAGCGCCGAAGAATTGATGCTTTTGAACTGTGGTGTTGGAGAAGACTCTTGAGAGTCCCTTGGACTGCAAGGAAATCCAACCGTCCATTCTGAAGGAGATCAACCCTGGGATTTCTTTGGAAGGAATGATGCTAAAGCTGAAACTCCAGTACTTTGGCCACCTCATGTGAAGAGTTGACTCACTGGAAAAGACTCTGATGCTGGGAGGGATTAGGGGCAGGAGGAGAAGGGGACGACCGAGGATGAGATGGCTGGATGGCATCAATGACTCCATGGGTGTGAGTCTGAGTGAACTCTGGGAGTTGGTGATGGGCAGGGAGGCCTGGTATGCTGCGATTCATGGGATAGCAAAGAGTCAGACATGACTGAGCGACTGAACTGAACTGAACTGAAGAAGATTTTTAATGAAATGCATTCAAATTAGGCTCTTAGTCAAATAACATATGATACATAATACAGAACAATATACAAATATAACTTAGGCAGAAAGAACACATACTTCTCAGTTGTTCACTATCTCTTTAAAAGAAATGAACTCTTCACTACCTGTCCCATACAGAGAGTCTGCTTCACTGGAGAGCTACTGCCCAAAGAATCTTCCTACGGCAGGAGGAAGCCAAAGACTGAACATGGACTGAACCCCTCCCTGTGCTAGAGATCTGTTCATTAAATGTGTAAAAGTAGCTGACTCCATTATCTAGATTCTTACAAAGAATGCATATTACACTTTAACAGTTACAAAAGATTTAGTCATTTTTTTATGTGATAAGTTTATTTAGTGGGAGTTTTTTTTTTTTTTTTTTTAAGGAAAAAGCAGATTTTAGAATATCCTGCCTGAGGAATAATGCAACTTTAAACATATCAAATCCCATAAAAGCACATCAGTGAAATCAGTGATGTTATGAAGGGTTCTAGATAGTGGCACAGAGTCCTTGAACCAACAGACACCACGTTTCAAGAACTGTGTGCTTCTCTTCCAGAGCTCTGTCTACAGAAAAAGCACTCTGCTCTTTACAATGGAAACCAGAGCCCAGAACTAATATGACCACAGAAATTATTTGGAACGGCCTAGAAGTCCCTCTAACTGCATAACACCCACGCACCCAAATGATAGGAAACCTAAACATTTGGTAAATCTTTCCCCACTCTCTTCGTACTAAGTATAAAAAAATATGTTTCCCGTAATGAGAAAGTTCTCTGGACACAACTGAATAGGGATACCTTTAGGCCCCAGACCGCCCCCCACTCCTTCACAGAGGAAGAATAAGCCACCTAGTTGTAATTCAATCAGAAACTTTTTAAAGAACCTATCTTTTAATGGTATAAAAATGCACTGTCCAGTAAGGCAGTCAGTAGCCAAATGTGGCCACTGATCATGTGAAATATGGCTAGTTTAGACTGAAAAATGCCCTAAATGTAAAATACACACTGATTTCAAAGACTCAGTAGGAATAAAAGAAGGCAAAATATTTCATTAGTTTTAAATAATTATTTTAAATAATATTTAAATAAGATACATTATTAAAACTAATTTAACCTATTTCTTTTTACCTTATTTAATGTGGCTACCAGAAAATTTTAAATTACACGCATGGTTCACATTGTCTTTCTATTGTACAGTGCTGATCCACCTAAACCAGTGACCATAAGCCCTTACTAAACTTCCTGTATCAAGCTTTCATGCTTCTATAGCATCATAAAATCTGGTCTTCACCAAAATTCCCTTCCCCCTGATTTGCACAGTAGATTCTATTCAGGTTCCTTCCTTTCTGATACAATCATTCAGTCTTAAAATGCTGAACAAATTCTGTAATATTTCACCTCCTCCACCAGCATCACCACCCAACCCAATTCATCTTTTAAAATATTCATCTTTTATCTCTAATGGCTATCACATTTAGAGAAGAAAAGGCAGAGAATTTTTCACAAAGGGGCCTCCAGGTTATCTTTAAGAAGCGATCTGTGATAGTGCTAAGGGTTTACTCTCTAGAATTAAAAATCATGAACCCTGCCTTCCACTGTGCAAAGCATTATAGCTCAGTTTCCTTGTCTGTAACATGGGTAAATACTATTATGTTTCATTTAACTCATCTCATTATTAATATAAGAAAAGCATTTAGAACAGCTCTGGGACTTCAGTGCTAATAACTATTAGTCATTACTGTTATTATAATTTCCTTTCTTGTCCTGTATCCTGAACCTATCGTTCTCTTCTTTCTACTCCTGGCTGCTCCATCAACAGGTTCTCGCCTCAGCCAAACCTGCAGCATATGCAACAAAATGTAAAGAATACACAACAATGAGAGGGAGGTCATTCGGAGCCAAAAAAAAAAAAAAAGAATACCAAACACAACAGCCCATAAGAAAGTGTACTACGTGACATAACCAGAAGATTCCGCAGCACGATAAATAGTCAAGCTAATTCTAGGACCCTAAAAAAGGTATATTCAAGGGGGTTGAAACAGATGTTCCTAAAGTCCCCTTTTAATCCTCTATGCCCCTATGAAAGTATCCAACCCAGATGTTAAAACCTGGAACATATCTCCTTGATAATACTCAACAAGACTAAAAATTGTACATTCTTTGTAACTTTGAGTCAGCTACTGACTCATATCTGTACACCTAAAAATTAACAAGTTCCTATCTGCATCTATTGGAGAGCCTAAGTTTAGACCTCTGTCACGTGGCAACCCATGTTAAAATCTGTCCACTCTTAACCTAAAAGCCCAAGAAGCAGAAGCATATACATCAAAGGTTAAAATACTCACTTTGTCACTTGTGGTGTACTGAGTCTCAGGGACCTGGTATAGATTCAGGTAAGCAGCTCTTTAACTTAAAGGCAAAATTCAGTTCAGCTTAACCTCTCATTACCCTTTCCATATTCTGTCATATACTGTAGACAACTGGACTATATATTTTATTTCCTACTTTGTCAAATTAGACAAAAAGCATCTTAAAAGCTAGAACTGTATCTTCCCTAATTCAAAACTACAACCTTAAATCTGATATATTGGATAGACAAATATTTGCCTTGTTAGATTGAATTTATAGTTATAGCATAAAACAATATTATTTACCTTTGTGAAGTCTTTGGTTTTTAGAACAATTTCACGTGATTTCCCTTGATTTTTCCAATGATCCTATAGTCCAACAAAGACATAGTCTCATTTTCTATGAAGTACCTGAATTTCAAATGTCTGATTAACTAACTAAAAATTATTCACTTTAGTATGTCTTAATAATCAAATTTTTAGTCCAAGACCATGCTGGTCATAAGTGACAAAGCCAGAAACGGCACTGTGCTATATCACACCATGCTAGGGCCTTTCTCGGAGAGAACCAGTAAAGGAAGGGAGAAAGTCAAAGAAGACACTGACAACAAGTTTTGATAATGAGATAAATGTATGACTGATCCCTAAATAAAACTGAACTGCTTTTCACATTTCCTTTTTCGCATCTTATTAAAGTCTCAAAGTTTTATTTTCCTTCCTACAAGTTTCTTTGTGTTGAGTTTCTTCCTTTATTCTCACAAAATTAGTTGTACTTTCATCATTAAAATTACATTCCATCTCAAATTTTACCTGCTATCTGCCCTCATGCCTATAAGCCAAATTATGTTTTAAAGGTTACGCAATTTTATAAATATAGTTTCCTTATTCTGTCTTAATGAATGTTTTATTATTCACTTGAATTTGCCAGTATTCTCTAAAATGATTTTTGTTCAAAGCTACACTTTCTAAAAATAACCTAAGTCCACATTCCACTAATATATACACTATACTTTTATGAGAAACAAATTGGCAGCTTCTCTAGAAAAGAACCTACACTGAACAATAAACCAACATTAGCTGACACTAAAATAATAATAAAAGCATTAACCTGTTACCTATTTCACTACTGAGTTCATATTTAGAATGTCCTATAAACCCCCCATTAAATCAATGACAATGTAATTCACTCAACTCTTCTGAATCTGTTTTACTGTGTGTGATAATAAAAACATTGGTCTAGATCTTTGGAATTTCTTTTAAATTCTAAAGAGTTCCTGAGATTGTGGATTTAAGTCCAAGTTTATTTACCCTATAAAAGTTGATTTATTATTTTAATGCACATATCTGCACCTTTTCTACTTTATTTAAAGGTAAGAACTATACATCTTCGTAGCCTTATCTTTTGGATAAGAGATGCTTATGGTGCTAACGTAAGAGGCGCTAACACGGTGCTATGCACATACAGGCATGTTTCAGTTGCCTTTCTACCTTAAGTGTTAAATTGTTAGCACTGACAGAAGACTCTCAATTTCTTACGTGTGATTCAACAGCAAATCACTTCAATTTCTGAGAAGACATAGTGAAATTGGTTAAAACCCAAGTTAAGTTATTACAGCCCAAGAGCAATATTCAGCATAATGAGTAACTGTAAAAGAGATGGTAATTAATTGGGACAGGGAGACTGGCCCCAAACCCTGTGCTTAGTCACAGTTCTTCATAACCCTTAGAGCCATTTCCTAACTGATGACGTGAAAACCAGACCTCAGAATGACATCCACATCCCCAGATCATAAAACTAGTGGAAGGAAGAATAAGGGAAACATTAACATGGATACGTATTTCACTTCTGATTCACTTGCTTCAACAGAACTTGCTTCAAGAAATTTACCAAATTTGTTTTCAGAAAAGGTGAAGGGCAATTTTATATTACAGTAAAATCTGGGGAAGTAATTTTTAAAAACACAGACATACAGTTTTTCAGGTATTTCCAATCAATGTGTAATTATGTTAACATTAGCTTTAATTTAGATTGAAACCTATTATCCCTCTAAATATTCTTAGTAGATTCCTAGGCCTTGATAAAAATCACTAACCTGTGTTTGGAATACTCACGTATCTATAAAACTCAATGCAGAAACAGGCAGAACAGACAACAATCATATAACTGTGCACAGAGAAGCAGGAAAATGAAGTTTCCAGGAACTGTAATAAAGAGTCACAGATAATCATTGCATCTACACGCAGTTAAACACATGGCACTCCAGTTTCAGGAATCCTGAGCTTACCAAAACTTTGACAACTAAATTTGGGTGCTTGGGGTGAGTGAAAGAGATGCGAAAGAGGAGTGAGGAGCCTTTAAAAACCCCTATTTTGACTAAGACTGCAGCTGTAATTACAGCTGTTCTGAAGCTTCTCTTGAAATGCTAAATAACAGTTTTTTAAATAATAATAATAACCAAAAGTAGGTTTAATGAACTGAAGAATTTGATAGGAGGACTTCATAGTTAAAGGTGTTTTTTTCTTTTTTACTATATAATTAATTTTCTATTGTTTTTGCTCTGCAACTAGTAGATAAGAATTGTTACAAAATGCAAGAAGCTTTCTCAGCTTTCTTAGTTGTCTAAGTTTCAATGTATTTTTAACATTAAGAAAAACACATTGGAAAGTGTACACTGCACTTCCTTCCTTAAGTATCTTTACATAAACTCACATTTTACATTTCTTCTCCCTTACCATGCCATGTAGTTGGCATACTTATGCAACAAGTATATGAACCAAACTAGAAATAGGTATGATATCAATAAACAACACATTGAGTCCTTTTGATAACATTTTGATCAAATATATTCTCTAATTGTGTACTTACATTAAAAAGGTTACATTATACACAAGCACAAATGAAGTTATACACATTGTAGACTCATTTTTGTATCATATTTAAGATATGAACAGCATCTCATTTCTCTGTATCATTATTCATTATCTAAAAATCACAAATCTCATTCTGGTCAAAAACAGCTACATAAGAGGCTCTCAAACAGCTACATAAGAGGCCCTCAGACACACTGAATCTACACCCAAACATGCAAGTTCCTCTGAGAGAAAATCAGAGACTAGCGAGTGACTACTGCAAAGAGGGTAAATAAGGAAAAACCTACATCAAATGAGTGGAAAGCTGAGAAACATCCTCTTCATAAACTCCAACCCCAGCACAGCAACATACAACTGGGAAGGAATTCACAACTACTAGCTTCTCCCTGAAACATGAAGAGTTTAGACCCAACATCCACCACTCCAACTTTTAAGACTTAATCTGAGGAACTGGGCCCCAAATCATCTAGCTCTGAAAGCCAACGGGACTCTATACATTATAGGAGTCCCAGAAGGAAAAAAATGAGACAGAAAGCTTCTTTGAAGAAATAATGGCTGAAAACTTCCCTAACTGAGGAAAGAAATAGATACCCAGACACAGGGAGTCCATCTGAAGTGTTTCAAATAAGATGAGTCTAAACCGAGTCCCATTAAATTAAATTATCAAAAGGTAAAGACAAAGACAGAATGTTAAAAGCAGTGAGAGAAAAACCACACGCTAAGTAAAAGAAAACCTCAATGGAATATTCAGCAGATTTTTTTAGCAAAATTTGAAAACTATTATAGGCCAGAAGGAAGTAAAATAATATATTCGACGTGCTAAAAGAAAAAAATGCCAACCAAGAATACTCTACCCAGCAAAGCTGTCCTTCAAAATTGAACAAGAGATAAAGGGTTTTCCAGGCAAATAAAAGCTGAATGGGTTTAAGGAGAGTTCACTAAGATGGCTGAATAGAAAAACTCTGAGTTCACCTCCTCTCATGGTTTCTATCATTGATAATGGGGCTTCCCTGGTAACTCAGCCATTGCCAAAAAATCCATCTGCCAATGCAGGAGACATGCGTTCAATCCCTGGGTTGGGAAGATCCCCTGGAGAAAGAAAGGGCAACCCACTCCAGTATTCTTGCCTGGGAAATCCCCCGGACAGAGGAACCTGGTCGGCTACAGACTGGGGGTTGCAAACAGTCAGATACGACTGAGCGACTGAACAACAACACTCACTAATAACACTGTATTATATACCTGAAATTTGCTAAGAGAGAATCTAAATGTTCTCACACACACACACCAAAAAAAGGTAAACAGATAAATTGGTGATGTGATGGATACATGAATTAACTAGATGGTGGGACTTCCTTCACAATTCACACATAGGTCAAGTCACTACAATGTACACTTTAAATATCCTACAATTTTATTTGTCAAGTATGGCTCAATAAAGCGGGGGGTAGGGGGATAGTTGTTAAAAAAACCACACATCTAATGGAACTTTTTAAATAAACTGACTTGGTAATTTTAAAAATATCTTAAATGGCTGAGATTTTATATTTGCATATTTTCATTTCTATCTGTGGGTAGCAGGAATTTCTAGAAAATATCAAGAGTAAATGAAGATACTTTCTTGAGAAGAAATAAGAAAAGATGTCTTTCAGAGTTCCCAACATTTAAAGATATAGAGGCTAAAAAAAATACTTTCCAGAAAATTAAAGAAGCTAGAACAGTGAACATTTACTTTATAAGTACCAAACATCACAAGTGGAGGAAAATGTCATTTAAGGAGCAAAGTAGGGTTCATGAAGGAAAGGTTCTTACCAGCGACTGGCAAAATGTAGACAAATTTAAATAAAATTATATAAATGTAGATAAATTTGTTCTCTAACTTCCTCTGAATATCAAAAAAAAGAAAGCTCCATTATTGAAATTTTTGTGATCTTTTGTAAAACAAAAAATAAATAAATAAAGTTATCATAAGTTATGGAAAAGTACTTAATTATATATGATAGTAATAAAATACTGATTATATCTGACACATTTACCGTAAAAGAGCTTCACAGTAAATCACATTATTTTCCATAGTTATGGTAAGCATATCCATGTAGAAATAACACATACACTATACTTCATATTATTTTTCATTCAAGCTGGTTTGAAAAGTGCAAGATCTTGATTAGGAAAGAGCTTAGAGAGCTTGATTAGGAAAGAATAGGAAATTCAATTCTTTTTCTATATTCTGAAAAGTTAGGAAGAAACACACCAATAATCCTAAATATGATGGCCAAATAATTATATTTCCCTAAAATCTAAACAGACCAAAGTCTTTCATGGATGCCTGTACTTATACTAAAACGTAAGCAAGCATTACAAGAACACAGGAAGTCACAAAACAAGAGGCAGACTCACAGATAATAAGATGATTTGCATATTCAAGGAGGACAAGGATAATTTAATTTCAAAGCACAGATTATATTTACAGAAGACTGTATCCACCTATAGTCAAAAAGTACTTCATAAAAGCAAAGAAATCACAGGAAGCACAGACAAGTAATCAAACTCATAACTGAAGAGTGTTAAGTACCAGCTGCTAGAAACCAGTAATGCATTAAAAAGATACAAGAGATAGCTGATCCATTCAGTCACAAACTGAGCTCCCGGAAATGCACAGGTAGGCTTTGAAAGGCTGCCTGCACATATTGAAGCCTGCAAACTAGCTATTAAAAATTATCTCATTCGACTTCTTATAAGACAAAAAAAAAAAAAGCTGCTGCAAAACCCTCCCTTCCAGCCATATGCCTACTATGAAGCTTTTCATTATTATACATTATTGTTTTGCCTACTGCATAGTAGGTATATAACAAGATCCAAAACATGGTGCAAAGAAGACAGGAAGACTTAGAGGACTTTTTAACAGTACAAAATACTTAATTATTTATTCTTAGAAGTTTCATAAAGATATTTCTTCTGAGATCAAGAGCTAGAAAGGCCTAAAATCATGACCAGGGTAAAGGGCCCTCATACTTGGGGTTTGGGGAAGAGGACTGTGGGGTTGGGAAAAGACTTCAGGATCCAATGATAGAAAAATCTACTATGATGACTCTAAAAATCTGGGAAGTTTCCACTGGCCCTCTCATGCTCCGGAGGCTGCTTCTCCCCAACTCTGTTGATAAAATCTAAATTGTCCAATGGCTGCTCATCTACAAGACCAATTCTCTGAGAGTTATACTTAACCAACCATTCCCCGAAACTAGTTGTACTATGCCTGCACCCATCCTACTAAAGCACTATAAAAAAATTCTACCATCCTTCCCCAAGTCAGAACTCTCTTTCAGAGCTTAAAAGTTCCAGAAGCAGGAATTTGCTTTATTTTCTTGATGGGTTCCAAGATAACTTTCATTAGAAACTTAGAAGAAAATAAAAGACAAAAACATTTATTAAGTGCCTAACAACACTGCTAAGTACGTTTATGCAGTTGATTCTATTTAACCCTCACTATAACCCTTGGGATAAATATTTGTATATTCACTCGACAGATGAGAAATCAGAAAATTAGTTTAAGAAACTTATCAAGTTAGCAAGTGGTAAATGCAAGACTTAAACCCAACTATCCCAGGGCAACTCATTCACAAAAAAGCTTAAGTATCTATAGCTATCTCCCATCAGTAATGCTGAACATAATGAATACAATGTTTCAACTGTAAGTTAATAATTACCTCGGTATATGTTTTTCCAAATATTTCTTAATTTTTCTCTCTACTTTTTCATACCATAGTTCAATAATTAGTTTATATTTTAAACAATTAGAAATGATATTTGAAAATAAAATACTTTTTAAAACCCAGGTATTATACATGCAGAATGATTGCTTTCATGAAGGGAGCGTTCTGTGGGGATAGGGGGGAGGCAGAAAACTGCCAATACACAACTGTGCACAACAGACATTTGCATTAGCCTGGTGAGCTTCCATCTCTGGGGCCGCACAGAGTAGGACACGACTGAAGCAACTTAGCAGCAGCAGGGCTAGAACACAAACAGTAACTCTCGTCTCAATAAACACACCAAAAAATTATTTGACAAAACCCAACATCTGTCCCTGATTTGAAGTCTGCAAATTAGGAATGGAAAGGAAAGGAATCTGATAAAGGGGTCTAGGGAAAAAAAAATCTATAATCAATATCACACTTAATTATGAAAGAAAAGATGCTTTCCCCCTAAGACTAGAAGCAAGACCAGGATATCCACTATCACCAGTTCTATTCAACATTATACTAGAGGGTCCAGCCAGTGAAGTCAGTGAAAAAAAGAAAGAAAGAAAGAAAAGGCATCTGTATTGAATTGAAAGAAATGAAACTCTCTTTATTCATGGAAAATACAATTGTCCATGTAGGCAATCCAATGGAATTGATAAAAAGAAAAGAAAAATCTAGAATGGAAAATTTCACTTAGCAAGGTTGCAAAATTCAAGGCCAACATACAAAAATAAATTGTACTTTTATATATTAGCAATGAACAAACAGAACTGGAATTTTTATACATATCATTTATAAATGGCATAAAATACCATTTGTTAAAAAACTGAATTAAAAAAATACCATTTATAAAAAATTGATTAAAAATATCATTTAAAATACCTTTTATAAAACACCATATATAAGGGGAAAAAATACATACTTGGGGATAAATCTGGCAGAGTGTTGTAAAGATTGGTACACTGAAAACTATAAAACGCTGCTGAAAGAAATTAAAAATCAAAGAAAATGTTAAAAATCTACATAAATGGAGACAGCCTTATTCATGGGTTAAAAGACAACACTGTTAAGATTTCAATTCTGCCCAAATTTATCTATAGATCGTATGCAATTCCCCCAAATTTATCTACAGATTCAACAAAAATCCCAATATCCTTTTTTCAGATAGACATTTATAAAATGCTTCTAAAATTCAGAAAGAAATGTGAACGACATAGTACAGTTGCATCCCTCTGGACTGAATCAGGAGAGTAGCTACAGAGATTTGAAAACTGAAAGTGAAGTATACAGAATCATTAACTATAACAAGAGGTTGAAGTAATAGCAGTTAATTAGTGAGAAGTATACAGAATTCTAAAGAACACAACAGCAGCCAACATTTCCTAAGGCTCAGACAGAGTGGCTAAGCAAGAACCTCTACCAACTCCTCTCAAGCAATTTCAGGGCTGACGTTCAGAACTTGGAGAGGGCACAGGTCTATCTCACTGAATGGTAGAGTAGGTGCTCTGGTGACATGCAGGCAGAACCTGCTGAAAATCTGCCTGTGGATCCTGCCAGAAATCCAGTCTTTAGGGAGCTATGAAGAAAAAAGCTGTTGACCTGGAAGTGTCCCACCAAGGTAATCTGCTACAAACCACACGAAGGAGAGATACAAAGAGAAGTTGCTACCTGATGGCTGCAGTTGCCACTGCTCTCTCCGCACTTCAGGGAGCCCAGTGCAGGAAAAGCCGCACATGCTCAGGAGATGTAGGCTAGGGGAGCTCTGTGGGCTGACACTGGAGAAGATGAGTATGCTGCTGGAGACCACAAAGCAAGCACACAAGAACCAAGAAGCAAAACTCTCCTGCAATGTCTCTCCAGCATTCTCTATTGACAAAGCTTAACACTGTACAAGCTGGCAAAATAAAAATATTTAAAGGACCTGATACATTTTCATAGAGTGAAAAAAAGGATAAATCTGGAGCTGAGAGGCAATAAATTGACAATAAGTACAACAGCCAATATTTTACAGGCTGTAAAAGAACAAATTTAGAGGGGTAGCATGACCTGGCTTCATGACTTCTTATAAAGTCACAGTAATCAAAATGATAGCAGCATCGAGACAGACAAAGAGTTCAATGGAACAAATCTGGTAATCAGAAATAAACCCACATATATGACAAATTCATTTTTGACAAATATCAAAAATACCTTTGAAAATACCTTTTCAACAAACGATGCCAGAACTGGATATCACTACATAAAAACATGAACCTCCATGTAGCTTATGATCCATACTTTAAAAAACAATTCAAAATTCATCATAGAATGAAGTGTAAGACCTAAAACCATAAAACATCTAGAAGATAACTTTGTAGAAAATCTTTTTTAAGCTTGGATTAGCCAAATACATCTTAGATACAAAAACAAAATCATCCATATAAAAATATATTGATTGCCTGGGCCTCATCAAAATTAAAAATGTGTGCTTCTCAAAAGATACTGTTAAGAGAATGAAAAGACAAGCCACAATCTAGGAGAAAATGTCTGCAAAGCATAGAATAAAAAATATATAAAGAGTGCTCAAAATTCAATAATGAGTTATTAAATCAATTAAAGAGTAAAAGATCTGAACATTTTACCACAGAAAATACAAAAATGGTAAATAAACACATGAATTAATACTCAATATCATTAGTCATTAGAGAAATGCAAATTAAAACCACAAGGAGATTACGACCACACAAACACATCAGTTAGTAATGGCTAAAATTTAAAAGAATGACCATACCAAATGTTGGTAAGATATATTAGAACTATACACTGCCAACAAAATCAAAAACAAAAAGAGCTATTTTTCTTTTTGGTAAAGCTATTTTGGAAACCTATTTGGTAATTTCCCAAAATGTTATATGCACTCCTACTCTATCATCCAGTCATTCCACACTTAGGTATTTATTGAAGATAAACGAAAATATGTATCATACAAAAACTTGTATACTAAACGTTCATGGCAGCTTTACTTGTAAGAACCAGTAACTAAAAAAAACCCAAAATGCCCATCAACAGATGAATGGAAAAACAAACTGTGATATATCCATGTGTGTCACTTATCAGTTTATTGCCCCTCAGCTCTGAACGCATCCAGCAATATATGCTGTATGACAGACAAGAAAATTCCTTCAGTATGCTCATTCCTTCAACATGCCCCATGTTTAGCTCTCTCAATAGAGGGCACTCAAGAGACACTGAAGTAGGTGCAGAAATGAAGACTTCAAATAGAGTACTGTCTTAGCCACCTGCAGAGAAAACAATCCTTCTGTGACCTTGAAGCCTCAACCTGGTATAATAAAGCGTCAGTGTCCCTTACGGGCCTGGTCTCTTACCAGTACCAGCATCTACACTCCCTCTACAAGCCCTGTGACTGATAGTTGCCTGTGGCCCAGATGGATACACACCAAGCTGTCTCTCTTGCAAGCCCCCAAGACAGCCCACCCACTCCAAAAGTTTCCTGCCCCTGATGGCACCTGGACTCTCACCACACACCCATTCTGTCAGTTCTGTCCCCTGCTCTCCTCTCACACTCCAATGAGTTGCCTACTGCTAATCCAGCAATTTCAGACCACTTCTGGCCTATACAAACCATGAACTTCTCTGCTATCCAGTGAACTGAACCCCATCTTCTCCAATGACATCTTAACCCCTTCCAAATCTGTCCTCCTTGGGTACTCTCCCAAAGCCCTACGATACTGTATAGTTTCCTTATTATCTCATAGTTAACTCTTTAGTCACAGTTAATTCTTGATACTAAACTTTCCTTACTTAACCAACTGTATGGTTTCCATCTTCTTACTGGACCCAGATTGCTACACCATTCAAGAGACTACCTGAGTGGTACAAAAAGAAGAGAAATAAGGATACAACAACATGGATGAATCTCAAAATAATTATGCTGAGTGAAAAAAGCAACTTCTTCCCAAAAGGACATACTACAGATTCCATTTTTTAAACTTTAGAAAATGTACTAATTTATAGTGACAGAAAGTATATCAATATTTCCTTGAAAGGGAGTAAGGTCAGGAGGGGGTAAGAGAAAGAATTACAAAGGGACAGGAAGACATTTTGGAAGGTGATAGATATGTTCACTACTTTTAACTATGGCAATGAGTTCACAGATGTATATATATGTCAAAACTTATCACATTGCATATTTCAAATATATTCAGGGCTTAGAATGTCCGTCATATATCAATAAATCTGCTCTAAAAACAATAAAGCCATATTTCCTCATCACCTCACTAAATATACTACATTGAAGTCTATAAGAAAGATGAAATATATGCTACAGAATTATAAAACATTTTATATAATGTTTAATGTGGGAATTAATATCCAGATATAGAGAATTAGATTAATATCCAACATGTAAAGAAAATTCCTAAAACAAAAAATGGGCAAAGAATTTGCTTGAATAGACATTTTTCCAAAGAAGATGTACAAATGGCCAATAAGTACATGAAAATATGCTCAATATCACTAGTCATTAGGGAAATGAAAAATCAAAACCATAATGAAACACTGCAGCAAATTCATTAAGATGGCAACTATTGAAAAACAGAAAATAAGTGTTGGCAAGGATGTAAAGAAATTAGAACCCAGTGCTCTACTGGTAAAATATAAAAGGGGCAGCCAACATTAAAAACACTATGGTGGTTTCTCAAAAATCAAGAACAGTATTACCATCAGTTCAGTTCAGTTGCTCAGTCGTGTCTGACTCTTTGCAGCCCCATGAACCGCAGCACGCCAGGCCTCCCTGTCCATCTCCAACTCCCAGAGTCCACCCAAACCCACGTCCATTGAGTCGGCGATGCCACCCAACCATCTCATCCTCTATCGTCCCCTTCTCCTCCTGCCCTCAATCTTTCTCAGCATCAGGGTCTTTTCAAATGAGTCAGCTCTTCGCATCAGGTGGCCAAAGGATTGGAGTTTCAGCTTTAGCGTCAGTCTTTCTGAAGAACACCCAGGATGATCTCCTTTAGGATGGACTGGTTGGATCTCCTTGCAGTCCAAGGGACTCTCAAGAGTCTTCTCCAACACCACAGTTCAAAAGCATCAACTCTTCTGTGTGCAGCTTTCTTTATAGTCCAATTTTCACGTCTACACATGACTACTGGAAAAATCATAACCTTAATTAGACGGACCTTTGTTAGCAAAGTAAAGTCTCTGCTTTTTAATATGCTGTCTAGGTTGGTCATAATTTTCCTTCCAAGGAGTAAGCCATATGACTCAACAATACCACTTCTGGGTTTATATCCAAAAGAATTAAGAGATAGCTGCATACCCATGTTCACAGCTGCATTACTCACGATAATCAAAAGACAGAAGCAAATCAAGTGTCCAATGACAGAAAAACTGATAAACAGAATACAGTATAACATGCACAATGGAATATTATTCAGGTTTAAACTGAAAGGAAATTCTGACCCTCGCACAACACGGATGACCCTCGGAAACACTACACTAAGTGAAATAAGCTAGTCAGAAAAAGATAAATACTGTATGATTTCACTCATAAGAGGAACACAGAGTAGTCAAATTCAGAAACAGAAGCAGAACGGTGGTTAACAGGGGTTGAGGGTAGAGGAATGGGGAGTTACCACCCAACGGTACTAGCTTTGCAAATGAAAAAAGTTCTATGGGTGGATGGTGGTGATGAGTGCATTAAGAATGTAAATCTACTCAATGCCACTGAACTGTACACTTTAAAATGGTTAAAATGCCAAATTTTAGGTTCTATGTGTATTTTATCATGATTTTTAAATTTTAAATAATTTTAAAGGAGAAAAGCAGAAATTATTTATATACTTTGTTATAGTTTTATTAGTCCCAAAATGGAGATGTTACCATAATAATAAAGTAGAAAGAGCAGATTCAGATAAAAAGGCAATCCCATCAATGAGCATTCTTAAACCCCCCCAATCATAGTGTGACGTAATAAGAGACATATTCATAGGCCTCTGTCTCTGGTTCCTAATACAGAGCTCTAAACCCTTATAATTGCTTCAGTGACAGGGGTGGTAGGAGCAATTTTTTTTTCCTGATATTTAGTCTTTGACACTAGTTTCTGACACAGCACTCCCAAAATCCTAATAATTATCTGAGGGATGGGGGTGATAGAAGCATCTTACACAGAACTCCTGAGTCCCCTGGAATTTCTTTTATTTTAATGTGGCTACTCTTGATGGGCTCCTAGATAGCTTCAAGATGGAGGCTGGTCACCAGAAAGACCATGTCATAATTAGAAGCTTGGAACTTTCCGCTCCACCTCCTATCCTCCATGGAGAAGAAAGGGGCTGGACATTGAGTTAATAATCCATCACATCCACATGATGACATCTCCATAAAAAAATCCATAAATTATAGGTTTGGAGAGCTTCCAGACTGGTGAACACATCCATGTACTGAGAGGGGGCACGCCCACCCCAAACCTAGCCCTGTGTATTTCATCATCTGGCTATTCACCTTTATCTTTTACTATATCCTTTAAAATAAACTAGCAAACATGCTTCCCTGAGTTCTGTGAACCATGACTGCAATCATCAAACCTGAGGAGACTGCAGGAGTCTCCCACCTACCCCACCTCGATTTATAGTCAAGTTAAACAAAAGTACAGGTAACCTGGGCACCCACCACTCACAATTGATACCTGAAGTAAGGATAGTCTTGTGGGACAGAGCCCGTAATCTGTGGAGTCTGTACTAACTCTCAGTTGGTGTTCTTCGAGAATTATAGAATTTCTTGGTGTGGAAAACCCACATGTCTGGTATCAGAAGTGTAGTGACTAAAGTAAATGAGTTCTTTTAAAGAGCCAGATACTATAAGCCAGTAGGGACACAAAGATAAACAGTCCCCAAATTAAGGAGATTCCATTGTAATCATATTTATACATAGGCAAGAGAGTAAAACAATAGTTTTGTCAGATGGCATTATTAAGGGCATGGCTTCAAACTAATTCCAATACCACCGAGAACCAACCGTAACGATCAGTTTTCAAATGATAGTAGCAAAATTCTGATTTCTTCATTCTAGAAAATTTTAATCCAATTCCCCCACACTCACACTGAAAATGATCACTACTGAAACATCATTTATGAAAGAACAGATTGAAATATGTAAGAGAATCCTGCAGATATCTGACAGATTTAACATCATGGCCATATTTGCATAGTAATCTAAATCACCTCATCTTCCAGAGGGCAATTCTTGTTTTTAGGTGTTGCCTTCTAAGTCCTATCATTCAATTTACTGCTTATTAAAGGTAAGAATTTTAGGTTTATGAGAGAACAGATATCAAAAACAGATAATTCACCAAAATATTTTTTAAAAAGGAGGAGGAATAAAGAAAAATCCATATCAAAAAAACTTACAAGAAATGTTGACTCTCTCACTCATAGACAAAGAAATACAGACTAAAATAAGAGATCCTTTTCATCCACTGAGAAATCTTAAAAGTTCAGTAACATCCAGTGTAGAAAAAATGTGAGGGAAAGTTTGTAAATTGATACAAACTTTCTGAAGGGGATTTGTTTCTGTGAATCAAGAATCTCAAATGATTAAATCTTTTGAGCCAACAATTTTCTCTCAAGGAGTTAATGCTAAGGAAAAATTAGACAAAATCCTCTTGTATACTAATACACATGCTATATATAATACATAGGCCATATGTCATGGATATCTGTATTTTTAAAAAGCTTCTCAGGGAATTCTTATGATCATCTGGTTTTGGATCCATGACCCAGTAAATGTATTAAAAGAATTAACTAACACCCAACCAGAAACTTTTGTAAGCCTGGCATTATACTGAAAAATACATTATCATGTTTAACCAAAAGAACTAGAAGTGATTTTTTAAAGTTTCATATTTCTAAAATGCTAACAGTAAAAACCTTAAAAGGAATTTTCACCATTCTATTCATTACCTTATTTAACAGAATTGATCCTTTTCGTTAACTGGAAGGACAAGTTCCAGTTACCATTTCAAATTTTTCCATTAATTTATATTATAAATGGGAGCTATTCTCAAAATTAGATTAAATATCATTTAAAAACACAAAATAACAATTAAAAATTAGTGGAGTATCCATGATAAAACTGAAAAATCAAAATAAATTTCACAGTACAAATATTAAACTAAAAAATCCTAAGATTCTTATCTTAAAAACTATGATTATCTGGATCATTAAAATCTTTGAGAAAATGTCTATATCAGCTATATCTACAATGAGGAAGTGTTCTCTATATATATTTTTTCAATATGGTATCAAATATATATACCACTAGCTATAGTGACCACAGAGCACTTGAAATATGCCTAATGAAACTGAAAAATTAAATTTTTAACTTTCAAAATGTAAACAGCCACATGTGGCTGTTGGCTACCATATTAGACAGCACTTATTTATATAATCTCTGGTTCCTGGCAATTAACAGCTCAAACAATCCTCTGTTTCCTGTTCCTCTGTTCCTTCCTGGACATTCTCTGAAATCCCTCCGCTAATAAACTAGCAGTTACTTGTCACTCATTATGTCCTGACTACCTCTTACAGGACAAATAATGTGCAGAACATACATAATCTTCTTATAGCACTCACAGCCTGGACCTATCAAACAATCCCACCTTGGGCAGTATCTTAGCCTTAACTTATGTTTATTCTTTTTGTTCTTGTTAAACTGGTTTAATCTAGTATTTACTATATCTCTTACTAATATGTATACTTTGGTTTTAATTAGAACAGGCATTGATAACAGGATTAATCTATTTATTCTTGCATAGAAGACTCTTGAGAGTCCCTTGGACTGCAAGGAGATCCAACCAGTCCATTCTGAAGGAGATCAACCCTGGGATTTCTTTGGAAGGAATGATGATGAAGCTGAAGCTCCAGTACTTTGGCCACCTCATGTGAAGAGTTGACTCATTGGAAAAGACTCTGATGCTGGGAGGGATTGGGGGCAGGAGAAGAAGGGGACAACCGAGGATGAGATGGCTGGTTGGCGTCACTGACTCCATGGGCATGGGTCTAGGTGAACTCCAGGAGTTGGTGATGGACAGGGAGGCTGGTGTGCTGCGATTCATGGGGTCGCAAAGAGTCGGACATGACTGAGCAACTGAACTGAACTGAACTGAAGGCATAATCACTATGTGGTAAATTTCAAAACCCTCCCCCTCAGGGAAGATTGTTTTAGTTGACATAACATTAAACTATTAATATCATAAGATTTAATGCTTTCTAACTGTTGTGTTAGAAAAGACTCTTGAAAGTCCCTTGGACAGCAAGGAGATCAAACCAGTCAATCCTAAAGGAAATGAACTCTGAATATTCATTGGAAGGACTGATGCTGAAATCACATACTTTGGTCACCAGATGAAAAGAGCCGACTCACTGGAAAAGACCCTGATGCTGGGAAAGACAGAAGGCAGGAGGAGAAAGGGATGACAGAGAATGAGATAGCTGGATGGCATCACCAACTCAATGGACATGAGTTTGAGCAAGCTGTGCGAGATGGTCAAGGACAGGGAAGCCTGGCATTCTGCTTCCATGGGATAGCAATGAGTAAGACATGACTGAGCAACTGAACAACCACAAATTAATATTATATTCCTGATTAAAAGCACCACACTGATTTAATGTAACTTTTTGGGTGGAGGGGCACATTAACATATTAAGTGTACTCATCAATTTTTAGGATGTATTAAAATGAAGGGAGTATTAAAAAAACTGTAAATGAAATAGAAGCCTAGAAGAAAATCTAGACTAAATCCTTTTCTTATTTACACTTGTGAAAGGGCAATTTAATCAACCTCTTTTACTCCATGAAGACACAAACAATTTAAGATTCTAGGTGTTTTCTCAAGTCCATCGAGGACTAAGTGATTTTTCATTGCTACCAACACACACACAAGTTTGAAAACAGTAACTGCAAGAGAAAAGCTTTGATGACTCATTCCTCATCCCTTTATTCAATCATCATAACTTTATATAACTAAGTAATACAGATTTCTTTAGCAGGGCAATTAAATCCTGTGGAACTTTATTTACTAAGATCTAACAAGCTGGAATCAAGATAGCCGGGAGAAAATCAATAACCTCAGGTATGCAGATGACACCATCTTTATGGCAGAAAGTTAAGAGGAGCTAAAAAGCCTCTTGATGAAAGTGAAAGAGGAGAGTGAAAAAGTTGGCTTAAAGCTCAACATTCAGAAAACTAAGATCATGGCATCTGGTCCCATCACTTCATGGCAAATAGAAACAGTGTCAGACTTTATTTACCTCTGCATGAACAGTTTGTCTCTCCAGTAAATTGCGCATTGCAGTAAAAAGTGACCTCTCCTGGTTTCCACATATTTTATCATGTTCAATACAATACCATAAACTTAGAACAACAATATGGGACTCATATGAAATGCCACTAGTGATGCTAGAAACACTTCCAACAAGCAAAGTCATGACATTACAAAAAAATTTGAATTGCCCAATATGCCCCATAGACTGAAGTCTGCAGGTGCCAATGCTTGCCATTTAAAGATAAATGAATCCACTGTAAGGACCACTGTAAAAAGAAAAGAAAATTCATGAAGTCATCGCTGCAATAAAGCCAGCAAGTGCAAAAGCCTTGCATGTTTTGCAGAATACCTTTTTATCACATATCGAAAATGCAGCTTTTATTTGGGTACAAGATTCCTATAAGAAAGGCATATCTATAGAATGTAATATGATTAGAGAAAAATCGAAGTCATTATATGACAACTTAAAGCAAAAGAAAGGAGAAGGCCCTAAGACTAGAGAATTTAATGCCAGTTCCACTGATGCTTTGTCCCTGAAGTCAGGGAGTACCTTACCAGTAAGTGATTGACTTTTAAAGTTCTTTTGATATTGGGAAAATGTCCACGTGGCCACCCAGAACCCCATCAGTTCAACGCCAAAGGCATCAAAATGGTCCAGTTGCCCCCAAAGGCCTCTCTAGTAAAGACCTTTAAGGCTCATAACATGCAGGACTCTATGGAAAGGACTGTCAAAGTTATGGAAGAGAACCCAACAGATCTAGAAAGTCTGAAAGGATTACACCACTGAAAATGCTATCACTATTACAGAAAAAGCCATAAACCCAAAACAAATTCCTCCTGGAGAAAACTGTGTCCAGATGTGACATGACTTCACAGGATTTATGACAGAACCAATCAAGGACTTGAAAGCAATTCTAAGAGATCTTCAAAGAGATGGCAAAAAAAGTTTGGGGGTAAAAGAGTTTCAAGATAAGGATTTTGGAGAAATTCAAGGCTTACAGACACAAAACAAGAGCAATTAATAAGAACATGACTTGATAGAGATGAGTGTTTCTGAATCAGTGCCAGACAATGTGGAAGAAGACTAGAATACTACTCAAAGCAATCTACAAACTTAATGCAATCCCTACCAAATTACCTATGACATTTTTCACAGATCTAGAACAAATAATCCTGAAACTTATACAGTACCATAAACAATCCAGAACAGTCAAAGCAATCCTGAAAAAAAGAAAGCAAAGCTAGAGGCATAACTTACCCAAAGCTTTGGACAATACTACTAAGCTACAGTAACCAAACCAGTATGGCACTGATCAAAAAATAGATATATGGATCAATGGACAGACTAGAGAGCCCAGAAATAAACCCATACACCTATGGGCAATTAATCTTTGACAAAGGAAACAAGAATATACAATGGAGAAAAGACAGTCTCTTCAGTAAATGGGTTTAGGAAAACTGGACAGCTACATGTAAATCAATGAAGTTAGAACATTCCCTCAAACCATACACAAAAATAAACTAAAAATGGCATAGAGATTTAAATACAAGACATAATACCATAAAACTCCTAGAAGAAAACATAGGCAAAACGTTCTGACATAAATCATAATACCATTTTCTCAGATAAGTCTCCCAAGGCAACAGAAATAAAAGCAAAAAATTAGCAAATGGGACATAACCAAACTTATAAGTTTTTGCACTGCAAAAGAAACCCTAAATAAAACAACCTACAACTGGGAGAAAATATTTGCAAACAATGTGACCAATAAGGGCTTAATTTCAAAGATATACAAATAATTGCTCATACAACTCAGTAACAAAAACAACAGCAGCAGAACCCAATCAAAGGCAGAAGACCTAATCAGATACTTCTCCCAAAGAAGATATATAGGTGGCCAATAGGTGTATGAAAAGGTGCTCAACACTGCTAATTATTAAAGAAATGCCAATTAAAACTTCAATGAGGCATCACCTCATACCAGTCAGAATGGCCATCATCAGAAAGTCAACAGATAATATATGCTGGAGATGGTGTGGAGAAAAGGAAACTCTCTTACACTGTTGGTGGAAATGTAACTTTGCTCAGCCACTATAAAGAACAGTACAGAGGTTCCTCAGAAAACTAAAAAACAGAATTGCCATATGATCCAGCAGTCCCACTTCTGGGCACATGTCTAGAGAAAACTCTAATTTGAGAACATATGCACTCCAATGTTCACAGCAGCACCATTTACAACAGCCAAGACATAGAGGTAGCCAAGACATGGAGGTAACCCAAACATCCATCAACAGATAAATGAATAAAGAAGACGTAGTATAAATATCGGAGAAGGCAATGGCACCCCACTCCAGTACTCTTGCCTGGAAAATCCCATGGACGGAGGAGCCTGGTGGGCTGCAGTCCATGGGGTTGCTAAGAGTTGGACACGACTGAGCGACTTCACTTTCACTTTTCACTTTCATGCATTGGAGAAGGAAATGGCAACCCACTCCAGTATTCTTGCCTGGAGAATCCCAGGGACAGGGAAGCCTGGTGGGCTGCCGTCTATGGGTTCGCACAGAGTCGGACACAACTGAAGTGACTTGGCAAGCAAGCAAGTATAAATATATGTGCATGCTTAGTCGCTTCAGTCATGTCCGACTCTTAGCGACCCTATGGACTGTAGCCCATCAGGTTCCTCTGTACATGGGATTTTGTTGGCAAGAATATTGCAGTGGGTTGCCGTTCTCTTCTCCAGATCTTCCTGACCCAGGGATCAAACCTGTATCTTGTGTGTCTCCTGCCTTGCAGGTGGATTCTTTACTGCTGAACTACCAGGATACACAATGTGTAATACACAGTATACTTACTACACGGCATAAGAATGAATGAAAAAATGGCATTTGCTGCAAAAGGGATGGACGTAGAGGTTATCATACTAAGTGAAGTAAGTTAGATAGACAGACAGATATCACATGACATCACTTATATGTGGAATCTAAAATATGATACCAATGCAATAATTTAGAAAACAGACTCACAGAAAAAGAAAACAAACTTATGGCTACCAAGAGGAACAGGGAGAGAGGGGACAAATCAGGAGTTGGAAATTAGCAGATTCAAAAAACTATATATAAAATAGATAAACAACAATGTCCTACTGTATAGCACAGTAACTATATCCAATTATCTTATAACAAACCATAATTGAAAAGAATACAAAAAAGAATACATATATAAAACTGAATCACTTTGCTGTACACCAGAAACTCACACAACAGTATAAATGGACTATAATTTTAAAGAGAGAGAGAGAGAGATAGAATAATGAGTGCCAGAAAACAAACTGACATTAGACAGAATCTAATGTCCGGCAGATAAGGTCTGATTATTCAAGACTGCTTTTGACTTCTTTTTTACAACATGGACCCTTTTATGATACAGGAACTGAAATTAAAGCAAACCGTGGAAAGTGAAAGTGAAAGTCTCTCAGTCATGTCCAACTCTTTGCGACCCCATGGACTATACTGTCCATGGAATTCTCCAGGCGAGACTACTGCAGTAGGTAGCCATTCCCTTCTCCAGGGGAATCTTCCCAAATGGTAGAAAGATGGGTACCATACAGAAAGTTTCAGAAAAATGAAAAAGCAAAAAAGACAGGAATTATGAAATATTTCCATAAAGTTATACCAAGTGCCTGCCATACCTGCTCCCCTTCTACCTCCTCCACCTCTGCTCCCCGCCCAAGACAGCAAGACTAACTTAACTTCCTCTTCCTCATCAGCCTACTCAATGTGAAGATAAGGATGAAGACCTTTCTTATGATCCACTTCCAATTAAACAGTAAATGCTAATCATGCCGTACAGTTAACAAACTCATCTAATGCATTATGTATGGTTTCCTTTGAAAAATTTAGTAACTACACAGCAAGAACTGTAGGAGATTTTTTTGTATCATCATCACCCAAGGATTCACTGGGTAACACATCATATGCAAAACTTGCAATGAAGTGGATAGTCTTGAAGTGGATAGCCTGTTCTTATATAGGCATAAGGTAAGTGGTATTCAAAATTAATAATGTGTTAGTTTTCTTACTGTTTTATAACTTTGCTTTCAAACAATTACATTACCATAGAGCAAAATGCTCTGTCATAATTGGAGAAACTGCTTATCATCACAAGTAAGTGGGGCGTTTTTAACGTAACAATGTTTCTAATACTGCATTATGAATATGACTGAAACACTGCATGCCATAAAAATTTTCTAATGATTCATTCATTAGTGTTAGGTTAGGCTACTACAAAGCAATCCTATCAATTATACTAGGCTATAATAAAGCAATCATATTGCTACCTCCTTGTTATCAGTGCATGAACTGTTATAGCTATAAATATGAATTTCTTTTTTGTATTATCTTTTCATGTTTTGATGTCTAGTCTTAGTATCTGACAGACAATTTAGGTTTATCTTGTAAACAGACAACGTAAATTTATGATATTTTTGGGGAGGGGACAGTCAGTGCTGCTGACTCCTGCACTGTTCAAGGGTCAACAGTATTAGCAAGAGCCAAAGGCACAAGTTCCGATCCTTTGCCCTAAAAGGTTAAAAGAATTTTTAAAAAGTTATATATAGGTAAAAATCTACTACAATCTGGCATTAAAGATACTTCTAAAATGTCTGAAATCAGCGCTCAGAAATTTACTACCTACATATGAATGCAGTTCTCAGGAAAAATTTTTATGCAGAGAATATTAAATGCCAGACACTGTGTTGGACATAGAAGATTGCACTGAACAAGGAGAGTCCATGATGGATCCAACACAATCTAACTCAACAGCAGCTTGCAGGTTTTACTTCTGGGTTCCTCCATCTAACATCTGTTCTAGGACATTTTTCCTCGCTGACAACATTTAGCCTCAGTTGGCCTGCTCTGGCAATCTTTATCCTATTTAAAGTCTACTTTATACTTCTTTTTTCCTCCAGATTCTAGAATAAAGGTCTGCCTCAGAGATTTTTCCTTTAATTTTTTTTAATTGATTTCATGGTATTCAAGTTTTTCTAAAATTTTAATTGTATTTATAACTTTTATCACAAATGTATTATCACTTCATCAACCAAAATTTCTCTTGAATTCTCAATTTAATTATCACAATTTATATTTTCCTTTAAGAGTTACAATGATGGAAATCAGCAAGCCTTAAAACTAAGGAGTTCTTAATTCTTCATTTTTAAATTGTTAAATGTATTCTTTAGTAAGCAGATATATTTTCCTGGCACAGTCTTTATGAAAATGAATTCAAGTTATTTATATTGCACTCAAATCTGACCCTGCTACTCCTCCTTCAAAAAAAAAAAAAGAGAGAGAGAGAGAGAAAAGAAAATTCTCCATCCACCATCAATACTTATTGACTACCCACTATGAGTCGAAGCTATAATTTAGGTGCTCAGGTTATATCCCAAGGGGTTAACTAGAAGGGATGGCTCAGTGTCCATACCCCCGGTATTATTCCACTTCAGCATAATCTTGCTCTGGGATATTTATCTTCTCTTTTGCATGCCATAGGACTGACCCAACTATGAACAGTAGACGCTCTGCAAACAGGATAAAGGCCAACGGTTTTCCTGGCTTTGGCCAAGCACTCAGGCCTTAAACTGCACATACATAGTTCAGGCCATGCGCATTTAGGCACTTAATAAAGGTTTTCATGAAAAAGAAAAACAGGCTTCTCATTGAATTTTCATTCCAGCATGAAAATAATCACTAAATACAAATACACACACACACATATACATATATACACAAGGGAAACAAGAGTCTTATACATAAGATAATATGACAAAAAGTTACAAGTTATTTAGTCTGAGTGGTCAGGAAAAGCTTATCTGACGCTGCCTACTAATACAGTCTCCTTGATAAAGCATCACTGTATAACACTGCTGCTCTGCTGCTAAGTCGCTTCAGTCGTGTCCGACCCTGTGTGATCCCACAGACGGCAGCTCACCAGGCTCCCCCGTCCCTGGGATTCTCCAGGCAAGAACACTGGAGTGGGTTGCCATTTCCTTCTCCATTGCATGAAAGTGAAAAGTGAAAGTGAAGTCGCTCAGTCGTGTTCGACTCTTAGCGACCCCTATCACTCCACAAATTCTGATTTTTAACAATATGTATGAAAAATACCACTGTATTAATTTTTTTGGCTGTACCCCGAAGCATGTAGAACTTCCCCGATTAGTGATCCAATCCGTGCCCACTGCAGTGGAAGCACAGAGTCTCAACCACTGGACCACCAGGAAAGTCCACCACTGTACTAACTGACTAACCAGGTATTTTTTTTGTAAAGTATTCTCTAGAATCTAAAGTTAGAGCAACTAACAACCCTTCAATAAATAAAGCAACCCTTCACAATAAATCAAACTGTCAAGTAATTTACTGGTATTTAAAAGAAACTCGTTTTTAAGCCATCTCCTTTCTCATTTTAAAAAGTAGCACTTTCTTAAAATCTCAAAACCATACAGTGTATCAATAAATTAAACTATCACCAAAAGATAACTCTCCTAGCATTTTTAAGAATGTATCTGTATACATTAGTATACAGATCTGTACACGTTAGGCACTAGTACTATTTAGTGGCACAGGAAGTAATAAATACTTTTTAAGTAAGACTTGCCTATTCTGCAACTGTCTATACCATATTCCAAGTCAGGAACTCAGAACTTAAAAACACAGTAACAAAATTGTTCTAAAAATATAAGTATCCAAGAGAAACACTATCTGAGTGGAAGGTAGAATATTTCTTTTCAGAACATTAATCATACAAAAAAAGGTTTCGTGACCCTGAATGCATTTCCAACCTCCACTGCCCAAGAAAGACAAAGAAAAAGATATCAATCATTTGACTATCAGTGGGCTCCCTTAGAAGGTCCCTCAATATTTTACAAACCTGGTTCTAGAACCTAGAACTCCTGATGAAAAGATTTTAAGAGACAGAATCTAGATTTGACTATATCTGTCTCTTGACTTTTCTGCTGCCTTCATCGGGTATCACTGATAACACCTAAAGTAAGGTACTTTTTAAATAAAGAACTTAAAAAAAAAAAGACATCTCCCTACAGTTTGGCAACACAGTTCAGATTACTCTAACTTATCCCAAGTGAGTCAACTTACGCAGACTAGAAGCTGTGAAAAGGTTCTCTCATCAACTCTTGCTATAATATATACCTACATCACAGGAAGGGTCTCCCCAGGTGGGGCTATTGTTAAAGAACCCGCCTGTCAATGCAGGAGACGTAAGAGATGCAAGTTTGATTTCTGGGCCGGGAGATCCCCCTGGAAGAGGAGATGCCAACCCACTCCAGTATTCCTGCCTGGAGAATCCCATGGACAGAGAAGCCTAGCAGTCTATAGTCCATGGAGTCGTGAAGAGTTGGACACAACTGAAGCTACTTGGCACATACACACACACATCACAGAGAAACCTATACAACCTGTGGTCTCATCCTATGCCAGAATTTAAACATAAACCAAGAGCCTGTTCTTCTGTACTGTGCTAAGTGTTCTGTACTACTGCTTTACAATATTAAGGTTCTTTGAAAATTTTTTGACAAAATCTGTAGACACTAGATTAGCTTCATGTCAGAAAGGCACATGAAAACTGGTCATTCTATAAGCAATCTGCTCTATAAAAATATATATGCAAAGAAATAAAAAGAATTATCTTATGTATTTTGCTAAAGTTAAAAAATGCAAAAATAAAATCACTCTTTATGAATAAATAAAAAGGTACTTCCTAAAATTTAGTCTTGGCTCGAAGTGGCCCCAAGATATTAATATTTATATTCCCCAAGGTCCATGTATTTGAGGCTTGAAACTTAAGGAATGCCTATTCAGTTAACAATAATAATAGTTAACATTTATTGAGTCATTACTTCATGCATACACCAGGCACTGTGTGACTCAGTATTATTATTTATCCATGTCTTACAGATTTGAAACTCAGCATCTAATTTAACTATCCAAGCACAGCTAGCAAATCCAAAACAGGAATCAGACCACACCTGTCTTACTACATAGCTTATACTCTCTACAGAAACTCTAGAACTCACCCTACAAACATCTAGAACTCTCCCTACAAACACTCTAGAACTCACCTTAGAAATACCCTGATTGACCTGAAAGCTCAGAGAAATATAAGAATCCCCAGGAATACAATAATAACAACAACAAAAGCATACATTTAACTAGAGAAAGGCTTCACATTTAGGTTGATTTTTATTTGGAATAAATCTAATCATAAAAGTTCAATCATACTGTCATGTATAAAGTAATACTTATCCAGAAACATAAAGAAAGGGGAAACACAGGATAACTATTCATAAGCAGAACTTGAAATTACCAGAATACTTCTTGAAAATGGGGGTAATTTTAAGTTTTTATGAAAATAATCCCTTTTTTCTCTTGAAAACTGTACCTAAAACATGATCTAATCTCCCACGTTTAAATCTGTAAGGAGCATAAAGTTGTCCCTGGTGAAAGCAAATATCACTTGGTAAGGTAGCAGCAGAGGTAGCAGCAGCTGGATAGTGGTAGAAGGCACAGGAGGAGTAAGAGCAGCAGCATTAGAAACAGCATGGTAGGAGCAACAGTAGTGACAGCAGCGGAAGAGGCAGCTGCAGCAGCGGCAATCTAGCAGTCATAGCAATATTACTAGCAAGCATAATATGCCAAGAAAAACCACACAAAGTATCAGGGTCCTTACTAGAAGCAGTACTTCTCTTGGTATAGATCTGTAACTGAATGCTATGGTACACTGTAACTTCACCAGAGAATTCTAGAGTTGAAGAAATTTTGGAGAACAGATACTTGAATTCTAGCTTTAAAACTATCTCTGCCATAACTCAACTGTCACTTCCTTCAGGCGTCATTCTCAAATTCCTTCTTTTTCCACTCTGGGGACAGCATTACTCTCTCCCTATGTTCACAAAGCATCTTTTATATGAGCACAGTTCCCTGTTGGCATAATTGCAGAGCATTATGTCTTTCCTTTGGACTTTTGCCTCCTCAAGACTTTAATTCGTATCTTATCCATGCAGTTGTCTTGGGCACTCAAGAGAGTAAAAGTTCAATTAATAATTTTCCCATTTAAAAAACACTCAACAATCAGTGTATAATTTACAATGAAAATTAACTAATGGTTGCTGAGAAGCTGCTAAAGACTGTGCATAAAGAATGAGGTAAGTTCAGACTCAGCAGAAGTTTCTGTAAGTTTCTCTGAGTACTGACTTTCCATTCAAATGACTAGACCCAACTGAACTCTAAGCACAAATGACAGGACAGAGGAAAAGTCAGAAGACCACAGAAAATCTAATAAGGAATCCTGACACAGAAATCATATTAAACCCATAAATATGAGGAAAGAAAAAATCCAATTTGTAAAATATTAAATTATTTGAATAAAGACAATTTATTAATACAACCTAAGGGTGGGAGTCTAGAATACCAAATTTGACATATCTAGGAGATGATGTTATTATCTGGTTGAAAATCTTCAACTTTTTAGAACAAAACCGTGTGAATCACTGTGGCAGTATAAGTCTGAAAGCACTGCTTTTGGATCATATGAGAAAAAAAATCCATTTTTGTAAAATCTAATTAGCACTGTGGGAGAGAACATGAAATATATAAAATACTCCTTAAAAGAAAGAGAAACTGAGACTTCTGAAAATCCAGGCAAGGAAATAGCATAGAGAGAAGCTAAACCATGGAAAAGCTAAATGCACATACAGTTCATGACAGCAATAGATACAATAAACTGTCAGTCTGATCAATCTAATAATACTTTACTCAATAAAAAAATATTTTTGAAACACAATGATGCAGAATGAGAGAATATTATTAACTGCAAAAAGAAAAGCACACATTTAAAAATAAATTGTGATCACAACTATGTAAAAAAGTCTATATACAAAAAAGTACTAGAAGGTACATACATCCACCTGTAACTACAATCATGTTACACTAGCGGGATTAAAAGTGTTCTTTTACTTTAAGAAAAAGTTGTCTAAATTTTCTCTAACAGAGTAATTTTTTTAAATGAACGTTTTACAAAAGCAAATAAACTACATTTTATGTATAATTTAAACCAATTTCTTTTTATATCTCAATTTCTACCAAGATATCTAATATGCAAGGTCTACATTAAGTTTTTTACCATATCAGAGAAAATTTAAGGATTAACATTACCTTATTCTACTCATAAAAATAATTAGTGAGAAATCTAATTAAATTAAGACACTCAACATAAATAGGTCATCCAATTAATTGGTTCCATAAATACAAAAATATCAGTATAAGATTCTAATAACCACTCTTAGAATTGTCAGTGTAGTTATCAGAGTGCAAATTGGTGTAACTTGACATGACCTTATTCTGAAACAGACTGTAAAATCAGATATTTTTTGTAAGGTATAAAAATGAAACTCTATCAACACAGGAAACAAAGGCTGCTGTTGCCCCCAAACCAAATTTGCAGAGTAACAGTAAATGGGCTCAGAACGAGCCATCTTACCAATAACGAAAATCAGTCCTAATATTAACTTCCCTCAGGAAAAGTTCTTTACTCATCCTTGCAAATTACAATGCATGATCTCAAAATGTGCAAACCTGATTCCAGAAGGAAATCACATTCCAAATGAGTAATACTGCCAAATCAGACAAAGAGTATTGTACCAAGTCTTTACCATTACTAAATTGTCAAAAAGATTCAAAAATAACCTTCAATCAGGTCCAACATGTAAAGAACTTGAAATCCATCACACTTGTCCTTACAGCAATAAAAAAGCTGAAGAGAAAAAATGAAAATCAACCAACTCTTCTTAAATTAATCAGGGAATTGAAGCCAGAGGGCAAACCTCTACCCTGAAAACTACAGAGACAGGTAGATACAGAAAATCACACTGTGCAAGAAGCAAAGCCTGGGAAGATAAATCTTCAGCTGGAGCCAGTATCAGTAGGAACACTATAAACAGTAAATGACAAACTGCTGGAGACTCAGTGTAACTAGCTTAGAATGAAAAACCGTGAGAGAGCTCAGTCTTTGAAAGGCCCCAACAGTTTCGCGAGTTTTACCTCCAGGAGCCCTACCAGGTTTTCAACTGTGATAATCTGAGAAAAATTTCTTTATTTCCAGCGGGAGGAAGGGAGACATAATAATTCTTAAAATATACCCAAAGCTTTCTGTTCTTAAAAGGGACAGTCTGAAAAGAAAACTATTTTAACAGAACCTAACCTACCACGAAGTACCTTACCTAACTCCAGCTCCCTCCAGCCTTCAAAGAACAGAAGAGATACACAAATCAGGTTTAAAAAACTGAGACCTAACCACAATACCACAGAACTCCCAACTACCTTACCTCCATATCAGTACTCCATCTCTATACAACAACAGAGCATTATAGGTAAAAAGAACTTCAAAGTCCGAGACCCCATTTAAAGATTCTCTACATAACCCAGAGACAAAAGAACAAGCCAAAATAAGGACACTGCAAGAAATGTTAGCCTCTGACACCAAACACAGGCTTCCCAGGTGGCTCAGTGGTAAAGGGGCTTCCCTGGTGGCTCAGAGGTTAAAGCGTCTGCCTCCAATGCAGGAAACCCGGGTTTGATCCCTGGGTCGGGAAGATCCCCTGGAGAAGGAAATGGCAACCCACTCCAGTATTCTTGCCTGGAGAATCCCATGGACAGAGGAAGTTCACTTTCACTTTCAGTGGTAAAGAATCCACCTGCCAATGCAGGAGATAAGGGTTGGATTCCTGGATCAGGAAGATCCCAAGAGGAAATGGAAACCCATTCCAATATTCTTGCCTGGAAAATCTCATGGACAGAGGAGCCTGGCAGTCTACAGTCCATTGGGTTGCAAAGAGTCAGACACAACTGAACACATATGCATGGCATGGCACACTAAAGATCTATTTTGATAGACACGAGTTTAAGTGAACTCCAGGAGTTGGTGATGGTCAGAGAGGCCCGGTATGCTGTGATTCATGGGGTCACAAAGAGCCGGACACGACTGAGCGACTGACTGAACTGAAAGATCTATTTACCTCCCTTTTTTTTAATCTAATATGCCATGTTTGGATAGCAACAAAAAATTACAAAGCATTGTAAAGGAAAAAAATATACAATCTGAAGAAACACAGCACGCTCAAAACCAGACCCATATAGCAGAGGTTTTAGAATTAGTAATGGGTTAAAAAAAGGCTATGGCAAATATGCAAAGGGCTCTAATGGAAAAAGTGAACAACATGTAAGAACAAATGGGTAATAAAAGCAGAACATGGAAACTCTAAGAAAAGACCAATAGGAAATGTTACCAATCAACAACAATGTAACAGAAAACAAAAATGGCTTTAGTAATAAAAACCAAACCAGATCCAGGAAGCTCAGTGTACACCAAACAGGACAAATATTAAAATACTTACACCTAGGCCTATCATATTAAAACCACAGAAAAACAGATGCGTAAATCAACAAAAAAAAGAAGAGAAAAAAACAAAGAGAGGAAAAAAAATAAACCTTATCTACAAAGAAGTAAAATAAGAATTACATTGAACTTTCTCTTCAGAAACCATGAAAAACAAAATGAGTGAAATAAACACCAACCTAGAATTCTGTACCCAACAAAATTATCCTTCAAAAGTGG
>SJXQ01007173.1:131842-284941 GCA_006408695.1 Aepyceros melampus
TCTTTGAAAAGTGGGGGGTTGGGGGTGGGGTTGGGGAGAAATCTTCTCAGACAAAAATTGAGAAAACTGAAAACCTACTGATCTGCCTTGCAAGAAATGTAAAAACAAGTTCTTCAGACAGAAAGCAAATTATATACTGGCAAGAAACATGGATTATATAAAGAAATGATGAGCATAAGAAAAGCAATATATAAAGGCAAAACTAAAACTCTTATTTTCCTTATTCTTAATCTAACAAATAATGTGTTCAAAACCATATATTTTGTGATCACACCTTATAGAAAACTTAAATGAATGACAGAAATGCTATAAAAGATAGGAGAAAGGAACTGAGAATGCTCTAAGGTACTTGTGTATCCATGAAGTAGTGTAGTATTATTTGAAAATGAACTTGAATTACCTAGAAATGTATAAATGTTAACTCTGAGGCAACCATTCAAAAAAGTTTCCTAAGAAATATAATGATGTACTATAACAGGATAGAAAATGGAACCCTATAAAATGCTCATTTAGAATGAGAGAAAGCAGAAACAGAGTGGAAGGCCAAAAAATGATAATAATAATAATTAAAAAGGAAAAAAAAAACAAATTAAGAACTAGAGCAAGGAATAGAAAACATTTAAAATATGGTAAATACTAACAAGTATATCAATAATTACTTTAAATGTCAGTGATCTACATACACCAATTCAGAGTGACAAGACCCAACTATATGTTGTCTGCAAAAAACCCATTTTTAAAGGCATAGATATACTAAAGGAAAAGGGATAAAGTAAGATACACTATGCTAACACTAACCAAAAGAAAACAGAAAGAGCTGACTTCAAAGCAAGGAAGATTTCCAAAATAAGGACAGACAGTATATAATGAGAGAGGGTTGATTCTCCAAGAAGATATAACTATCCTTATATACATGCAGCTAACAACAGAACTAAATACTTGAGATAAAAACTAGTAGAACTGCAAAAAGAAATACATAAATTCACTATTATATCTGAAGATTTCAATCCCCATTATCAGTAAATGACCAACAGGCTGAAAATCAGTAAGAATATCACAGAGCTGAACAGCACCATCAATTAACTGGATCTAATTGATATCCACAGAGGCTTCCCAGGTGGCACAGTGGTAAAGAATGCCCCTGCCAATGCAGGAGACATACGTGGGTTCAATGCCTGGGTTGGGAAGAACCCCTGGAGCAGTAAATTGCAATCTGCTCCAGTATTCTTTCCTGGAAAATTCCATAGACAGAGGAGCCTGGTGGGCTGTAGTCCATGGTCTTGCAAAGAATTAGACATAACTGAACACAGCACACAATTGACATCTATAGACTACTTCATTCAACAACAGCAGAATATACATTCTTCTCAAGCTCGGGGGGAACATTTACCAAGCAGACTATATTCTGGGCTAGGAAATACACCTTAACAAATTTAAAATAACAGATATCAAATGAAATATGGTCTCAGACCACAGTGAAATTAAGCTAGAAATTAGCAACAGTAGACAGCCAGAAAATCCCCAAGTATGTAGATATTAACAATATATACAAACGATACATGAATCAAAGTGTTGAGGATATTTTTTTAATTTTTTAACTAAATAAAAATGAAAATAAAGCATAAAAACCTGTGGGATACAGCAAATATCATACTACATTTTCTCTCTCAGAAAGAAACTTAACACTGGATGCATATATTTAAATAAAAAAAGTAAAGTTGACCACTCAAGTTTCTGCCTTAGGAAACAAGGAAAAGAAAAAAATTAAATTCAAAATAAGCAGCAGAAAATAAATAATAAAAATCAGAGCAGAAATCAGTGACAAGAAAATCAACAAAACTAAAAGCTGGTTCTTTGAGAAGATCAATAAAATGAATAAACTCCTAGCCAAGCTTCCTAAGGAGAAAAGGAGAGAAGAAGTCAATTACTAATATCAGACATGAAAGACAGGCCATCACTAGCAATCCTACAGATACTGAAAGGATAATAAAGAAAGATTTGAATAATTCTATGCCCACAAATTTGCTAACTTAGAAGAAATGGACCAATCCTAGAAAGAAACAATCTGCCAATGCAAACTCAAGGAGAAACAGATCACGTGACTAGGCCTATACTGGTCAAAGAAACTGAATAAACAACTAATCACTTTCCACTAGTACATTGTAAGTCAATTATACTTCAATAAAAAATAAAGAAAATTTAACACAGTCTTCCTTCCTTGCTTTTTTCCCTACAGAATTGCAGGAGTAGCTGGGGAGGAGGGGAAAGAAATTTTCTAGATTTTCAAGCATCCAAAAATCAAAAAAAATAAATACTACATAGAAAGTGAAGACTGCAAATCACAAAAGGAATCAAATACATCCATAGTCTACATCATGCTTGCTTCAGAAAAGGTTATTTCATTTTCTGAACTCAGCTGAGAGAGTAGAGCAACAAAACATTTTTCTAACTTTAAATGAATTAACTGACCTGAAGAATGTCTCTATTCTAAATACAACATTCAGACTGAAAAATAAAATATAGTAAGTCAGAGAGAATGGAATGGACTAGAATGGCTAATTCCATGTTTACCCAATATCTTCATTAATGATTTTAACTCAAGCAAACAAAAGATAAACAAGGCTATATTCACATGTCAGAATACATCAGATCAGCACTTAAAGCATTCTCTATTTCTTTTTTTTTTAATTTTGTCACTCCAACAAAACTAATACCAATACAGTATACAGCAGACACTCAACAATTACAGAACTTTAGAACCTGAGAGCTAGAAAGGCCTTCAGAGATACATTCCTATTCTCTTCTTTCAAACCTCCCCTTTTACCCATTGAGAAACTAACAGCTGGAGAAGACCGTAACTTTTCCAAGCTATTATAGTTAACAGCGGGACAGAAACTATCTTTTTGCCTTTTCATACTGTTCATGGGGTTCTCAAGGCAAGAATATTGAAGTGGTTTGCCATTGCCTTCTCCAGAGGACCACATTTTGTCAGAACTCTCCACCATCACCTGATGCGAAGGACTGACTCATTTGAAAAGACCCTGATGCTGGGAAAGATTGAAGGCGGGAAGGAAGGGGACAACAGAGGATAAGATGGCTGGATGGCATCACTGACTCAATGGACATGAGTTTGAGTGAACTCCAAGAGTTGCTGATGGACAGGGAGGCCTGGTGTGCTGCGGTCTATGGGTTGCAAAGAATCGGACACGACTGAGCGACCAAACTCACTGACTCACTGGACAGAAACTAGAACCAAAGTATCTTGATTTCCATACTGGTATTCCTTCCACAACATGCCATGTTGTTGTCAACAACTCTGATGAGCCTGAGACTTTTAACCTACATGCATGCAAAGCAATGAGACCGTGAGAGTTTCATGGCTGCTGAGCACCAAAAGCATCTAGCCCCACACAGACTGAACTCAGAACTGAAAGCATGTACTCTGCAATGCATTTAATACTACCCACCCCTCAAATTTATAACCACCGGAACATGTGAATTTGACCCCACTTGGAAACAGGATCTCTGCAGATGTAATCAAGGTAACATAAGCTCATACTGGATTAGGGTGGGCTCTAATCCAACGACTGGTATCCTTATAAAAAGAAGGCAATTTGGACAGAGATACAGAGGGAAGATCCCCTAGAGAAGGGCACAGCAACCTAATCCAGTATTCTTGCCTGCGGGATCCCATGGACAGAGGAGCCTGGCAGGCTACAGTCCATAGAGTAACAAAGAGTCACACACACACAGAGAGGGAAGACCACCATGTGAAGACGGAGGTAGATATTAAAGGTACGCTGCCACAAGCCAAGAAACACCAAAGATTGCTTAAAAATACCAGAAGCTCGAAAAGAGGAAAGAATTATTCCCCTAGAGGCTATTCTTTTAAGTGACTAATTAGTCACTAATTATACGGCAATTTGTTATAGCATCCCTAGGAAACTAAAACACCTACACACATACACACACACACCCCTTTCTATGTACAGGAGCCTGGCTTTACTAGTCCAATGTCTTCATTAGCATACTCCACTATTCCAGGAGATTCTTGCGGGAACATAACTTGATTGTTCATTACAGAAATTTCACAAAGACTCATCAAGACTCCAACAGAAAGCATCAACAGTTTTTTAAATCCTTGCATTGCTGTTTTGATCAATTCTAAATTGTTGTATTGATATTCATGATACTTACTCAATATTAATCAAGCTCCATCATCACCACTGCAAGACTCAAATAAAATCAAACTTCAAATTCTAAAATTCCTACCTTGACTTTGCCCTTTTAAGGCATTATCAAATATCTGTCAAGGTGGTATTCTCCTTTAACATAGTAAACAATAAACTCAACTTTGTTTTATCAATAGGTTGTATTAGTAATATTTGTTGAGCCAGTATCAGATAATCCTGGCAGAAATATGACACCCTTGGATCAGAAACAAAGAGAAGTTTACTACTCAAAACAACAGCTGTAGCCAGTGTATCATCTTCTGCACTGGTTCCCCAAGCTCCAGTTCCTAAAGGGCAATGCAAGGAAAGCCAGGTGATGCTGCAGACACAGCGGGTTACATTACAGGAGAAGAAAGCTGAAACCTAGGAACCGTCAATATTTTAAAGGAGTTGCAAGCAAAAATATCCCACCTTTTCCCAAGAGAGATTATCTTGATTATCCTGGACAATAAGGAAATCTGCCCTCTGTTGTTATGGAAATACTATTTCTATCTTCTCAGGCTGTCTGTGATGCAAATTTCTTTCAAAAGAGGGCCCTCAACAAAAGCTGCCAATGTCTCTGGCTCAGAAGATGTGTTGAAGCATAAGAGATCACAGAGAATCAACTCCCAATAGGTATCTCCCTTGTCCTAAAGGGCTAGAGACTTTAGGAAATCAGGATGAAGTTAGTATAAAGCAATGAGTAGAAAATGTTCCAGGAAGAAAACATTTAGAGAAAAAGGTATACTACCTGTATAACCTAAAACCACTTTGTGTGTCTTAAACAGTCTCTCTCAACAAGCCTGTATATCAAATAGGCAAAAGTAAATAATTATATGTTTGATTCTTACTTTTATTTTAAACTATTACATTTCCAAAAGAGTATACGGAATGAGGGTTTTTGTTTGTTTTGTTTGCTAATTGTCTAGGTTTAGTAGTGCTCATGAAAAAAAAAGAAAAACAGGGACTTGCCTGGAGGTTCAGTGGTTAATACTCTGCACTTCCATGGCAGGGGGCACAGGTTCAGTCCCTGGTCAGGACACTCAACATCCTCCTGCTGTGCAGTGCAGCCAAAATTAAAAAAAAAAAAAAAGAAAACTGTTTACTAGTTCTGAACTTCACCAAATTTACCTGTAAATATGATTATTAAATGAAATCCTCGAGAGCAGAATATAATCCACATTTTAGAGTACTTAGATTTTTAACCCAGAAATCCAAGGTCTAAATTTATCTAAAATTTGTAAAACTTTGGGTCTTACTTAATATTATACATTTTAAATTAATCCACATAAAAATTGTAAGGTTGTTGAAAAATAAAAAATAATTTGCTAGATTTTTCTAGCTATATATTTAATATCAGCATATTTTTGCATCTGTTTAAAAATGAAGATATCTCATACCCTTTCAATAGTAACTTGTTTTAACTTAAAATCAGTTGAAAGAGAAATTAAAACTTAGTTTTGCAAATAAACAATTTTAAATTGAGCAATTTAACTTTATTTCAACTCTAAGATCAAGCAATGATCCCCGGAGGAAGAGAGGTAGGATGATGAATATAAAATGAGCACTACATAACATGTCTCCAGATAGCTGTGTGCCTAAATCATGTCACCTCACCTCTCCAGGTCTCCATTTTCCTATTTACAAAAAAAAAAAAAAACCAACAGGTATTAGACTAAATGTTCCTTAAGGTCCATGTCACTTAACAGTTCTACAAGTACAGTTTTCACAGTTCTGATTGATTCTATTTTCTCATGATTTCAGAAAATTAACTTCCTACTTCTTGCCCTGAAGAATCCACAGATGCAATGGTGCTCTAATGAACTCAAAGAAGTCCACTAATGGGTGGGACTAAGTCATTTGTTCAGCAAGTAGTAATACTTGCAGTAGAAATAATTCTTTCAGAAAACACCAAAATCTAAAATGCCCTCACCATCAAGAAGTTCAATCGTCTACTTGAGAAGGTAGGTACATGAAATTCTAATAGACTTTAGGAACCATATAATATTTACCTTAAAATTTTCATGACATGCTCTTCAGCAAATGGAATCAGTATTCCTACAAACTAGTAATTCATCCCTTTTTCTAATATTTGGCTTTCAGTAATGTTTTAGAAACACTGGAAAAGACCCTGATGCTGGGAAAGATAGAAGGCAGGAGGAGAAGGGGGTAATAGAGGACAAGACAGTTGGATGGCATCACCAACTCAATGGACATGAGTTTGAGAAAGCTCCGGGAGATGGTGACGGACTGGGAAGCCTGGCGTGCTGCAGTCCATGTGGTCGCAAAGAGTCAGACATGACTGAGCAACTGAACAACAACAAATGTTTTTTATGTTTATTACAAAGTTATGCCAGATAACTAATAGAATAAATAAGACATTCACAAAAGAGCTCAAATTCTGAAGAACTTCTGAGCATAGTATCATCTTTGACTCTGTGTTGAATCTGCCCAATGAACAAATATTCTCTCAGGAACATGTTTAAAATGCTCTGTCTCTGCCTAAAATGTTTTATCTATTTCTGAAATGTTCCCTGAGAACATAATATAGCATACCACTTATCCAACATAGACTATGAAAGTTATATAATTTATCCAAAGATATGCAGAAACATGAGAACAGTTCAAAGTTGCACTGACTTTTTTTAGTGTTCAGGCTTTGGAGTTGAAATTGAAACCAACATTTTCTGAATCTAAGCATGACATTTTGCTCAAAATATTTTTATTTCTATAGCACATAATGAACTAGATATTCCTTGTAAATATTCAAATAGCTTTTTGATACCACTAAATAAGCTAATCTTTCACATCACTAATTTAATTTCCCCAAGGCAGAATGACAGTTTCCATCATTTTCATCCCAAATACTCATTCAAGAAAGTTTAAATTGACTTTTCATGCCCAACCTTTGTCCTTTTTACATACATTTTTAAGACAGAAGAATTCTTTAAATACTTGACTTTTCTAAACAGGTAACTCTTAGAGCTCCCTATATGAGGGTTAACTACATAAAAAGTTGTACACTTCTGATCTGCCACTATATTGAGGAAAGCTACCTGATTTTTCCATAATAAGGATAACACATAAGTTCCAATATACCCCCATCTTATAATTTTCATCACCTCTCTTTCTATACTCAAATTACCATAAAGAAAAAGATCATAAATTGCAAGTCTCTTCCCATACCCATAAGATCTGTTAATTTTTTTCTAGTTAATTTTTAATGACATTTTAAAAAAGAAATGCAACCCCAATCCAAAAAGGCAACAGTTAAATCATTGTGATCTCTTTAAAAACAAGTAACATTATTTTAATAAAGAATATATAATCACATTTTTATTTTAAACTGTATGACTCCACAGTAAATATATTATATACCATGACAAGTGGAATTTATTCCTAAAACTAAAGAGAGCATAGCATACAAAAATTTATGTAATACGCCACATCAACAAAATGACGGAAAAACTCACATGATCATCTCAACTAACACATAAAAAGTATTTTACAAAATTCAACATCCTTTCATGATAAAAAACACTCAATTAAATAGGAATAGAAGGAAACTACCTCAACATAATAAACCCATATATGAAAAGCTCACAGCAAGCAACATACTCAATGGTAAAAGACTAAAAGCTTTTCCTGTAAGATCAGGAACAAGGTAAGAATGCTCACTTTCATCACTTCTATTGGCTACAGCACTGAAAGCTCAAGTGAGAGCAATTACAAAAAAGAATACAAGGCATTCAAACTGAAAAGGATAAAATAAAATTATCTCTACTTGCAGATAATGTGGTCTTCTATATAGAAAACCTTACAGACGCCACCAAAACAACTGTTAGAAGTAATAAATGAATTCAGCAAAAAAAGATACAAAGACTAAAGTCAGTTGCATTTCTATATGCAAACAATGAACAAACTGAAAAGAAAATTACAAAAATAACTTACTTGACAATAGCATAAAGAAAACAAAATACTTAGGAAATAACTTAACCAAGGAGGTGAAAGGCTTGTACAATGAAAACAATAAAACATTGCTGAAAGAAATTAAAGAAGACATAAATAAATGGAAACAAATCTCACGTTAATATTCTAAAAGACTTAATATTGCTAAAATGTCAACACTACCCAAAGCAATCTACAGAGCCAAGGCAATGCTTATCAAAACCCCAAAGAATTTTGCACAAAGAGAGAAAAAAGTATCCTAAAATTCACATAGACTCTCAAGGGACCTCAACTAGCCAAGAAAATCTTGAAAAAGAACAGAAAAACTAGAGATTTCACCCTTCCTGATTTCAAAATTTCACTGGAATGCGACAGTAATCAAAACAGTGCAGCACTGTCATAAAGACAGACACACAGACTAGTGAAAGAGCTTAGAAATAAACTTGCACATACATGCTCAAATGATTTTCGATAAGGGTGTTAAGACCATTCAGTGGGGAAAAAGTAAGTCTTTTGAACAAATGAGTGCTGGGGAAACTGGTCCACACACCTAATGCCATATACAAAAATTAACTGAAAATGGATCGAGAACCTAAATGTAAGACTTAAGTAATAAAACTCTTAGAAGAAACAAAGCACTAAAGCATCAGGACATTGAATTTCACAATGATTTCTTGGACAGGGGGACATCAAAGGCACATGTAAAAAGAAATTAAAAAACAAATTAGACTTCACGAAAATTTAAAATTTTGTGCACAAGATACTATGCATAGAATAAAAGGGCAACCCACAGAATAGGATAAAATACTTGCAAATCATGTATCTGATAAGAAACTGATATCCACAATATGCAAGAACTACCCTAGAACTCAACAACAACAACAAACCAGCATGACTCAAAATTGAGAAAAGGACTTGAAACGACATTTCTCCAAAGATATGTAAATTACCAACATGAAATGACATGAAAAGATGCTCAATGTTAGCAATCATTCAGTTCAGTTCAGTCGCTCAGTCATGTCCGACTCTTTGCGACCCCATGAACGCAGCACGCCAGGCCTCCTTGTCCATCACCAACTCCCAGAGTTCACTCAGATTCACGTCCATCGAGTCAGTGATGCCATCCAGCCATCTTATCCTCTGTCGTCCCCTTCTCCTCCTGCCCCCAATCCCTCCCAGCATCAGAGTCTTTTCCAATGAGTCAACTCTTCGCATGAGGTGGCCAAAAAACCAAAGTACAATACCACCTCATAACCATTAAGATGGTTATTTTTAAAAGAAAGAAAATAATAAGCACTGGCAAGGACGTGAAAAAACGGGAAGCCTTGTGCACTACTGGTGGAAATATAAAATGGTGTAGCTCCGTGGAAAACAGTATGGTGGTTTCTCAAAAAAGTAAAAATAGAATTATCTTACGATCTAGCAATTTCACTTCTGAGTATATACACAAAAAGAAATAAAAGCAGGGCCTTGAAGAGATCACTGTACACCCATGTTCACAGCCACACTATCCACAGTAGCTAAAACATGGAAGCAACCCAACTATATTCATCAACTGATGAGCAGATAAGCAAAATGTGATATATACACACAATGAAATATTAAAACTTAAAAAGGGGAGAAAATTCTGCAATATGCTACAAATGGATACACCTTGAGCACATTACACTAAGTGAAATGAGTCAGTCATAGAAAGAAAATTACTGTATAAAACCACTCATATAAAGTACTTAGAGTGGTCAAAATCATAAAGACAGAAAGCATCGTGCTGGTTGCCAGGGACTGGGGGAGCAGAGAATGGAGAATTATTGTTTAATGGGTATAGAGTTTCAGTTTTACAAGATGAAAGGTTATGAGGATGGATGGTGGTGACAGCTACATAACAATGTGAATATACTTAACACCATTGAGCTGTACATTTTTAAATGGTTAAGGTAAATTTTATGTGCATTTTATCATAGGATTAAAAAAGAAGAAAGCGTGACTGCAATAATCACCAAAAACTAGAAACTCCCCACATGTCCATCATATGGTGAATGGATAAACTAACTGTATACCTATATAGAAGATAGATAGTATTAGTCGCTCATCATGTCTGACTCTTTGCTACCCCATGCACTCCAGGCTCCTATGTCCACAGAATTCTCCAGGCAAGAATACTGGAGTGGAAACCCATTCCGCTCTCCAGGGTATCTTCAGGACTCAGGGACTAACACCGGGTCTCCTACCCTGCAGGAGGATTATTGTCAGAGCCACGAGGGAACTAATTGCAGTATATCCATACAATAGGACACTGCTCAGTGACAAAAGAATGAACTACTGGTACACAAAACATGGATAAATCCAAACGCATTATGCTAAATAAAAGAAGCTAGATTGTAAAAGCTACACATTAAATGATTTCATTTAAATGGTATACTGGAAAGAGTAAACTACAGGGACAAAAAAAACAGATCTGTGGTTGCTAAGGATTGAGATGGAGAGAGAGGTTGACTACAAAAAGGAAACAAGAGTGAATTTAGAAGATTATGGTAATGAACATATATTTGTCAAAATTCACAGACTTAACAAAAAATAAAAAATAAAAATCTGAATGTATAACTGAAATCTGAATAAAAATGAAATCTTTTGAAATAAGCTACTAAAAGTTTCAAACAACTTTAAGATGAGTAGTTTATTTTCAGCACTAAAGATGCCACACGATGAAAAGGTACAGTGTACAATATTCACCCACAACTTACCTAGCACCTTAAAGTAAAAAACTATTAAATAGGAAATAAAACATTTTTCATTTTATGCACTGCAAATTGTACATAATAGGTAGCGTGGTAGGTACATAATTCAGTAAGTTTAAATTGACTTGGCCTTTCTACTTCACTGGTGTATACATATGTAACTTTAAATACAAAATTATTTATTTCTAAAAATATTAACATATAATTGGAAAAGAGAATTACTGTCCACAAAATCTACTAACCTGAATTTGTTCAGTTAATCAATAACTGCAATAGAACTCTTTATCAAAACTGGAAACACCATCAGGGTCATGGATGCTCTCTTAGAAAAAGCAGCAACCTGGAACAAAAAAATACATATATAATATGAACCTCAGTCCTATTCAAACTTCAGTTACCATTATATACTTTTCTAAAGTCCCCTTTTTTTCCCTTATGTAGCTTTTATATACTTTATATACTTTTCTAAAGTCCCCTTTTTTCCCCTTATGTAGCCACTCATAACGTGTAAAAATTTTGCATATTCACTTATTCTGCAAGCTACACCTTTCAATATGCCTCAGATACGCAGATGACACCACCCTTATGGCAGAAAGTGAAAAGGAACTAAACAGCCTCTTGATGAAGGTGAAAGAGAAGAGTAAAAAAGCTGGCTTAAAACTCAACATTCAAAAAACTAAGTTCATGGCATCTGGTCCCATCAGTTCATGGCAAATAAATGGAGAAACAATGGAAGCAGAGACAGATTTTATTTTCTTGGCCTCCAAAACCACTGTGGACAGTAACTACAGCTGTGAAATTAAAAGATGCTTGCTCCTTGGAAAAAAGGTATGACAAACCTAGACAGTATATTAAAAAGCAGAGTGATTACTTTCCCGACAAAAGTCCATATAGTCAAAGCTATGGTTTTTCCAGTAGTCACATATGAGTGTAAGAGTTGGACCATAAAGAAGGCTGAGCACCAAAGAATTGATGCTTTTGAACTGTGATGTTGGAGAAGACTCTTGAGAGTCCCTTGGACTGCAAGGAGATCAAACCGGTCAATCCTAAAGGAAATCAACCCTGAAGATTCATTGGAAGGACTGATGCTGAAGTTGAAGCTCTAATACCCTGGCCACCTGATGCAGACAGCCAACTCACTGGAAAAGATCCTGAGGCTGGCAAAGATTGAAGGCAGGGGGAGAAAGAGACAACAGAGCACGAAATGGTTTGGATGGAATCACCAACGCAATCGACAAGAGTCTGAGCAAACTCCAGGAGAAGGTGAAGGACAGGGAAACCTGGTACGCTGCAGTCCATGGGGTTGCAGAGTCGGACATGACTGAGCAACTAAATAATACCAACAATGCCTGTCAAATCCCACTAAGAGACAGCCTTCATTTTGCAAATTATATTCAAACATAGTAACACTCAGTATCTTAATTTGCTTCATAGTTCATCTTAAAATAAATCTGCACCTATAAAACTGCTTTGTGAACACAAAATTCCTAATTTTGCCTACATCTTAACACAAGGTCAATCAGAAACATCTCTTTTCAGACCAAAGCTTGAAATCATCTACATCCCTATACCTCAATTAGCTCTACAATCTAATTTCTGACTATATTCTACACAAACTTTCATTCAAGTCAATTTAATTTGCTTGCTTTCCACAGAACAATTCTGTCATTCTCAGCTGTCACCATGCAACACAGCCATTCCTTCTTTTTAAAAGAAGGATTTTTCCTCCTTTATCCTCTTTGTTAATCAACGCATATTCATCCACTTTCTCAAAATGCAGCTCCTCATTCCTGCCTGAGAGCAGATAAAATCATTCGGTACTCCATTAATCTCTGCAAGAATATTTTGTTTCCTTTGATATGCGTCATCTCATATAGTCTTCTGGTTAGCAACACTATCTCCTACTTCTTTTGTCACCTCTTCTCCATCATCTAGTAACATGTTTGACACACAGAAAGTAATCACTATGATTGACCGACAAGTGAAATGGTCTTAATGAAGATTCACACATCATATGTTCACTGAGTGTGTACATATGTGCAGCTCACCAAGTAGAAAAATCCAAGAATAACATAAAGACACAAAATACTCCATGGAAACATGTCTTTCTGCCAGTTAACTTACTGTCATTACAACATGAAATTATTTTCAAATTGTCAGATGTAGTCTTTCTTCAACAACAGCAAAGTCTATTGAAACCAATTTCTGATGATTAGAAATAATACAGAAGAATCATTACCAGTTCCGTCTCCCCAAAAGTAATCCAACTATATTCATTCTAAATTCCAAGAGTCAAAAATTTATTCTGAGACACAAGAGCCTATAAAAACATTTAATAAATAATTCTAAACCAAAAGCAAGCACATTTGTATATTGTCTTATGGTAAAGAATCTGTCGCAATGCAGGAAACCCGGGTTCAATCCCTGGGTCAGGAATATGCCCTGGAGAAGAAAATGGCAACCCACCCCAATATTCTTGCCTGGGAAATTCCATGGACAGATGAGCCTGGCAGGGTACATTCCATGGAGTCCAAAGACTTAGATACAACTGAGTGACTGACACTTTACAATTTATATTATCTCTTCTGGAAATTCTCATTGAAAAGGACAAACCACTCCCAAGTCAACTACCCCCAGGGCCCATAAACTGACAATTCTTAAATGGCCATTAACTACAAAATCAGTCAGGGCTCACTGTGATTCCTTCACAAAACTTCACCAACCTCCCACAATAATTCAGTATTATGGGATTTATACTTCGTCATGAAGTAACTGGTACCAGATTTCTCTTTAGTCAGTAAACAACTGCAAAACTAGGCAAAATAGATGACAGGACAGTTTCCAGACACCGGACAACAATTAGTGTAGATCTGCATTCTCTGAGAGAAGAAAACAAGCTAGATAAGCCTACCTACACCTGACTTTCTGCTAAGAGACGTGTTACAGACCCCACTGCAGGCAGGGAGATTCGCAGTCGAGCGCAGCAGGGTCACCAACAGGAAAAGACAAACCGCAGCGTTCAGAAGGGACACACGGCAATTATCACTGGAATACTATATCAGAGAGGAGGGAGTAACGAAGAAAAAAGTTTCAGACATTTTCTCCTGAGTCTCTGGCTTCATGCTAATTTGCACATACTTAGGATAAAACTCCCAGTGGGCTACGATCTATAAGGTTGCAAAAAGTCAGACACAACTGAAGTGACTTAGCATGCACACACACACGGTAAAACTCCATAAGGTAAAGGTGGGGGCGAGGGGGAAATCTGCTGGGGAGCTAAGAAAAATGACCAATTCATTCAGAGCTAGGGACATGTGAGTTGCACCTAACCAGAGCAGAGCAACCTTGCATACTCTGGACAATAAGTAGAGGCCTCAGCAGGGCTGAATTAGTCCCAGAATAAAGATTAATCGATGATGTGCCAGCAGAGCTTAAAAACAAACCCTGAAGGAACAACCTGATCCTCAACTTAACATCTGTAAACAGATGGTGAGCTAAATGGAAAACCTCATAATTCACAGGGCATCAGGTAAAGTATTCAGAAAGGCTCTGCCTCAGGAATACAGCGGAATTATACTAAATGGTCCTAATAAGGAATACCTTAAAGGTATTAGGTATTCCTAATAAGGAATAAATATTTCCCAAGTAACTTAAATACATTCTACAAAAAGCTTCAAGATCACTTAGAGGAATACAAAAATATCCAGCACCCAACAAAGCATAATTTACAATGTCTTCTGTTACATACCTAACAAGCATTAACTAATTTGCCAAGCAGGTATCCAGAAAAAAAGACAAGAAAATAAAGAGACAAATGAGGAGAAGTATCAATGAAAACCAACCCAGAAAGGACACAGTTTTTATAAAACCAGGAAACGAGGATTAAGTTATTATAAATGTATTCTATATGCTGTGAAGCTAGAGAAAAGATTGAGTGCAATTTCAGTTAAAAACATAGAAAAAAGACCCAAATCGAACATCTAAAAATGACAGCTAGAATGTTAGAGATGCTCTAGCTGACACTTGGTGAATTAGGCCCTATTCCTAACGTGTGTGAGCTGAGTACTGGATTCCTTCTGGGTGATTTCCTTTGACCACACATAGTTTCCTCGCAGGCATGTACTGATCAGCACTCGGCTGAATTCCTGGAAGGGGCTTCTGCAGATCTATAACATTCTCTTGCCGCCCTCTCCTCTCTGGTACTCTGTCCCGTGAGCTCTAGCTGCCTTGGCTTCTCAGGCTCCCAGCACCGTCTCCCCAATTCAGGCTGGTCTCTAGCCTTCTCTGGGGTTCTGCTGCTCTAATATTCCACGCCTAATATTCCAGGCTAATATTCCTAATAAATATTCCAGGCTAGACCAAGCATAGGTCTCAGCTGTTTCCTGTCTCTCAGGGGTCAATGTCTTGGGTTGCCTGATGGCAAATGCCTCAAGAACTGCTGTTCTTGTTTTCTGCCTAGTTATTTCAAGTGAAAGGATGCCTGTCACTCCAACTTGGCTGGAAGCATTATTTTAATTATTTTAAAGGAAAGTGAAAATGAAGTCTCTTAGTCGTGTCCGACTCTTTGCAACCCGTGGACTGTAGCCCACCAGGCTCCTCCGTCCATGGGACTCTCCAGGCAAGAATACTGGAGTGGGTTGCCATTTCCTTCTCCAGGGGATCTTCTCGACCCAGGGATCAAACCCAGATCTCCTGCATTGCAGGCAGACGCTTTAACCTCTGAGCCACCAGGGAAGCCCGAACTATGAGTTAATCTAACTTTGTGATTGCACTGATAGCTGAAATTTCCCAAAAATTAGATGTAATCAGTTAACACCACTCACCATGTTAATAAGTTATCCTTAACCATATAATAAATGCAGACTATGTGGTTGAATTCAGAACAGTAACCATAAAAGTGAAATAGGCAATTAGCACACATGCAATATTAAGAGAGAATACACAAAGAGGTGGAAAGTAAGCCCCAAAGGAGAAGAACATACTATGTTTTTTCTCTTTTCCTATAGCATGAATACATACATCAATGAATCTGGTATAACAAGGGAGGTTGCTGCTTCCAGCATACATGTTATGCTGGCAAACAGACATCAGTAAATAGGTAATAATATGCACCCAGAGGCTCAGGCCGCCAAGACAATCAGCTGCCCTACCAGAGATTAGGAAGATCTGGGTTTGCAGTCTTCAAATGGGAATAGTTTTACCTTTCCCCAGGCGGCTGAAAGTAGTTCACGGCAAATCTTTTGATTATAGCATGGAGTACAGAAAACAAAAAACTTCAGTTACTGCTTTGGTTTCATCAGAAATTCTACAGGTATGTGTCTTATAAGCAGTATATGGCAGAATTTTCAGCCAATCTGAGAGTCTCTGTTTTTCAATAGAAATTCCAAGTGTTATTTTTGACTATTTCTTACTACTGAATGTCCTGTTGGTGAAACTGAAGGTCTTTGGCTCAGAAGGAATAAACAAGAAGATTAAATGGAGCCCTAGGGTTGTGTGGTGTCTAGCAGCCAGAACCTGAGGCTCATGGGCTGCTGAGTGGCTGTAAAGGGGCCCCCCCAGTGCTCCACCCTTCCGGATGTCATTGAGATCCCTCCAATGGAGCCTCCTGCTGCTGTTGCTCTTCTGTTTCCTGGTGATGTGGCACCTCAGTCTGCCTCACCACCATGTGACAATGTGTGAACTGGATGTACTTCTATGAGTCCATTTACAGACAAGACTTCCACTTCACACTTCAAGAGCATTCAAACTACTTTCATCAAAACCCATTTCTTGTCATCCTAGTGATTCTGCACCCCTCGGATGAGAAGGTCAGACAGCCATTAGAGTCATTTGGGGTGAAAAGAAGTGTTGGTAGGGATATAAGGTTCTGACATTTTTCTTACTGGGCCAACAGGCTGAAAGTGAAGACAAAGTGTTAGCATTATCTTTAAAGGATAAACATCTCCATTATGGCAATATAATATAAGAGTTTTTATAGTCACATACAATAACCTGGGGCTTTCCATGTGGCTCAGTGGTAAAGAGTCTACCTGCCAAGCAGGAGGTGTGGGTTCATCCCTGGGTCAGGAAGATCCCCTGGAGAAGGAAATGGCAGGCTATACAGTTCATGGGGTAGCAGAGTCAGACACAACTTAGCAACTAAACAACAACAATGACCTGATCTTGAAGATGACTATGGCATTTACGTGGATAACTGAGTTTTGCCTCAATGCTAGGTACATCATGAAGACAGACACTGATTTTTCATCAATACTGGCAAGTTAGTATTATCTTTTAAATTTAAGCCACTCAGAGAAACTTTTCACAGGTTATCCTCTAATTGATATTTATCTCTATAGAAGATTTTACCAAAAAGCCCACATTTCATACTCGGAGTATACCTTCAGTGGTAAAGAATCCACCTGCCAATGCAGGAGATATAAGAGACGTAAGATCCTTGGGTCAGCAAGATCCCCTGAAGGAGGACATGGCAACCCACTCCAGTATCTTGCCTGGAGAATCCCATGTACAGAAGAGCCTGGCGGGCTACAGTCTATAGGGTCGCAAAGAGTCAGACAAGACTGAAGTGACTTCAGGTGTTTCCCCCCAAATGTAGTGCACTGGGTTATATAACGTTCAGAGGTCTGGTGCCGATGCAATTTGTAAAATGACAAGGCACATAAAATCCATCAAGTCTGAAGATATTTATGTTCAGATCTGTTTGAATTTATTAAAAGTGGACATTCTATTCCAGAAAACACCAATCTTTTGTTTTTATATAGGAATCACTTGGATGTCTGTCAACTCAGATGTGTGACTGAAGCCCATGACTCTTCTTCCAAGGAAAGTATCACATTTTGACAAGTATGCTAAGGAACACCACATGCCACTATTAATCTGACATTCTACCCAACACCTAGAGAAGGAAGGGATACTTTGTGGAAAGTGTTGAGGTAAGGACCATGAAATCTCCAATGGAAAACTCGTGAGCCAGTCACTGTGTTGGACATGGAACAGAAATCCATGAAGAGCCCATAGACTGAAGATGGAAGGGTTGCACTTGACCTATGGTTTATACTGACAAGTATCAAGTAGGGCCTTTTAAAGATGATACTCAGAGGAATTAAACATCATAGCTCACTCAGGAAAGATTCTGCCTGCAATGCAAGAGACCCAAGTTCGATTCCAGGGTCAGGAAGATCCCCTGGAGAAGAAAATGGCAACCCACACTAGTATTCTTAGTGGAGAAATCCCATGGGCAGAGGAGACTCCTGGGCTACAGTCCATGGGATCACAAAAGTTGGACATGATTTAGTGACTAAACCATCACCACCACCAAGAAGAATGCAAAGTTTTTGTTAATAAAGCTAATAGGACCAAATAATTTCAGGACATCATTCTACGGACTAGAACTTCTTAAAAGGGTTTCATTGAATTATAAAGCTCATTTGTCCGTAACAATAAAGCAGTGTGGAGTATTATTTATTCACTGAAAAATCTAGTCAGTTCAGGATTTTGTATATATCTTCACGGATTACCAGTATTTTTTAATATATAGTTCTGTGGGAAAAAACTAAAGTTATACCAAAATTTTATCTGTTTTTGGTCATTCACAAGATACTTTAAGATGTTGCAGTACTTCGAAGCTATCAATCTTCATTTAATATTAGTGTTTTGTATCTTCTGAGTGTTTCAGTGCTATGGTTGTTTCAATATTATATAAACAGAACAGTGAAAAATCACTCTTTAAATTTTTTCCAATTACTTCACTGATGAGTTTATTATGAATAGCTCTATTAATATAAAATCATTGGTCACTACTGTGTATCAGTAATCTCATGGTAAAACAGAGAAGAATTAAAGCAAGAAGATCTGAATTATCGTCTTGTTTGTAGAAATATAATCCCCTTGTTTTTAGATGTCACCTCATCTGGCTGATTGTTCCACCTGGAAATCAGGGGTAATACAGAATGCCAGGCAGCATATTTCCTTCTGGAAAGGACTCTGATGCCAAAGAGAAAGAGAACATGATGGCCAGAAGGAATATTATGAAAGGAATGTCGTATTTCAATCCTCGAGAGGAAGAGAAAACTAAAGATTCAAGTGACATCATTAACTGCTCCATGTTTTTTCTCATTAACAATCATTCTAAGAATAAAAAGGAAAAGGAAAAGAGAACAAAAAAGAAAATATTTTGAACTGATAACCAGTATGAATTTGAAAAATAAAAACACTGAAAAGCCCGTTCTGTCCACTGTTTCAACAAAAATGAATTCACTATTCTAAGACTGTTAAACTCATAATTAATGGTAAGCATTATTTCCTATAATGATCTTGAAATGTAACATTCCTTTGAAGCAAAATAAAAAACCACGTTAGTAACAAGGAGAAGTCTTCACTACTTCCTCTCCTATTCTGAAGTTTTCCACATTGACAACATAAACTAATAATCCATCAACTTTAATTTTATCTATTTTCTTACCAGTTAATAGGGCCCACATAAATTTTTATTCCTATTTTGGTCTAGGTAAATCTGTAAGTTCCATTTGAAATAAAATGTCAATTCCCATTTTTTCTTCCTCTTCCTCCAGCCAGCCCTATATGCCAAAAATTATTGGAACAGAAATTTAAGTGACTTCTGTCATCTTTAATTCATAACTTTGTTCAGATAAGCTTTGTAGAATCACAAAAAATGAAAATAATATTTCTGAGAAATTAGAAATAAAAATTATATCTTTATCTATTATAGTCAATATCCTTTTAGTTATCATCCTTTCAGCTAGTCTGAAATCAGAAGACAAAGTACTGAAATTTCGTTATAACACCGTCATTCCCTTTACATTCCCATGTCAAATAACTTGACTTTCTCTTTTTCAATGTACCTTACGTTAATGCCTTAACAGACCTAATAGAAGCAGAAGAGATCCAAGAAGGGATGGTAAGAATAGAATTGTACAAAAAAAGATCTTAATGACCCAGATAACCACAATGGTGTGGTTGTTCACCAAGAGCCAGACATCATCTGGAGTATAAAGTTAAGAGGGCCTCAGGAAGCACTGCTGCCAATAAAGCTAGTAGAGGTGATGGAATTCCAGCAGAGCTATTTAAAATCCAAAAAGATGATGCTATTAAATGCTGCACTCAATATGTCAGCAAATGTGGGAAACCCAGCAGTGGCCACAGGACAGGAAAAGGTCAGTTTTCATCACAATTCCCAAGAAGGGCAGTACTAAAGAATGTTCAAGCTACCAGACAATTGCACTCCTTTCTCATGCGAGTAAGGTTATGCTCAAAATCCTTCAATCTAGGCTTCATCATTATGTGAATCAAGATCCTCCACATGTTCAAGCTGGATTTAGAAAAGGCAGAGGAACCAGAGATCAAATTGCCAACATCCACTGGAAAGGAATTCCAGAAAAACATCGACCTCTGTTTCACTGACTACACTAAAGCCTTTGACAGTGTGGATCATAACAAACCGCGGAAAACTCTTAAAGATATGGAAATACTAGATCACCTTACCTATCTCCTGAGAAACCTGTATACAGGTCAAGAAACAACAGCTAGAACCAACATGAAACAACTAACCGTTCAAAAGTGGGAAAGGGTACCGCAAAATTGTATATTGTCACCCTGCTTATATAACTTATATTCAGAGTAAGTAAGTAAGTAAAGTCACTCAGTCGTGTACGACTCTCTGTGACCCCATGGACTGCAGCCCACCAGGCTCCTCAGTCCATGAGACTCTCCAAGCAAGAATACTGGAGTGGGTTGCCATTTTCTTCTCCAGGGGATCTTCCCGACCCAGGAATCGAACCCAGGTCTCCCGCATTGGAGGCAGACGCTTTAACCTCTGAGCCACCAGGGAACATCATGTGAACTGCCAGGCCAGATGAATCACAGGCTGGAATCAAGACTGCCAGGAGAAATATCAACAACCTCAGATATGCAGATAACACCACTCTAACACAGGAAGTGAAGATGAACTAAAGAGCCTCATGATAAGGGTGAAAAAGCTGGCTTGAAACTCAACATTCAAAAAACAAAGATTATGGTATCTAGTCCTATCACTTCATGGCAGTTCAGTTCAGTCGCTCAGTTGTGTCTGACTCTTTGCAACCCCATGAATCACAGCACGCCAGGCTTCCCTGTCCATCACCAACTCCCGGAGTTCACTCAGACTCACGTCCATTGAGTCTGTGATGCCATCCAGCCATCTCATCCTCGGTCGTCCCCTTCTCCTCCTGCCCCCAATCCCTCCCAGCATCAGGGTCTTTTCCAATGAGTCAACTCTTCGCATGAGGTGCCCAAAGTACTGGAGCTTCAGTTTCAGCATCATTCCTTCCAAAGAAATCTCAGGGTTGATCTCCTTCAGAATGGACTGGTTGGATCTCCTTGCAGTCCAAGGGACTCAAGAATCTTCTCCAACACCACAGTTCAAAAGCATCAATTCTTCGGAGCTCAGTCTTCTTCACAGTCCAACTCTCACATCCATACATGACCACAGGAAAAACCATAGCCTTGACTACACGGACCTTAGTCGGCAAAGTAATGTCTCTGCTTTTGAATATACTACCTAGGTCGGTCATAACTTTCTTCCAAGGAGTAAGCGTCTTTTAATTTCACGGCTGCAGTCACCATCTGCAGTGATTTTGGAGCCCAAAAAAATAAAGTCTGACACTGTTTCTAATGTAAATAAGACACTTACTCCTTGGAAAAAAAACTATGACAAATCTAGACAGCATATTAAAAAGCAGAAACATCACTTTTCCAGTAGTCAGGTACAGCTGTGAGAGCTGGACCATAAATAAGCCTGAGCGCCAAAGAATTGATGCTTTCGAACTGCAGTGCTGGAGCAGAGTTTTGAGAGTCCCGTGGACTGCAAGGAGATCAAACCAGTCAACCCTGAATATTCATTGGAAGAACTGATGCCAAAGCTAAAGGAGACCAAACCAGTCAACCCTAAAGGAAGTTAACCCTGAATATTCATTGGAAGGACTGATGCCAAAGCTAAAGTTCCAATATTTTGGCCAGCTGATGCAGAGAGTCAACACATTGCAAAAGACTCTGATGCTGGAAAAGACTGAAGATTTAAGGAGAAGGGGGTAGCTGAGAATGAGATGGTTCAACAGCATCACTAACTCAATGGACAAGAACATGAGGAAACTCAAGGAGATGGTGGAGGACAGACGAGCCTGGTGTGCTACAGTCCATGTGGTCACAAAGAGTCGGACACGACTTAGAAACTGAACAACAAGAAACAAAATTTATATACAAAACTCATAAATATATTCACCTTCTGACTTAGCAATCTCACTTTAGAAATTTACCATGAAAAAAAATAATAGTAGTATACAAACATATATGGACAAGGTTATTCCCCACATCACTGCTTTCAACTGCAAATTAATGGGAAAACCCTAAATGCAAAAAATTTTAAGTTGGAGTGTGGTTGGCTAAATTATTGCAACAACACAAGTAAGTAATATGTTGTTCTAGAAAGATGAGAAAGATCTTCCAAGATATAATAAAACAAAATAAAGGGCAGATTATTTACTGTATACAACTTTTGAGAATGAAATAAGAAATACCCATGAATCAGAATAAAATATTTAACAAGAAAATAATAAGACTGGTTACCAACAGGGGTGTGTAGTGGTTTACCATGGCTGCTGTAACAAATTACCACCAACCTGGTGGCTTACAACAGAAATTTATTCTCTCATCATTCTGAAGGTCCGATGTCTGAAGTCAGTTTCACTGACCTAAAATTAAGGTGTAAGTAAGGCCTCACTCCCTGAGGAGGCTCTAGGAAGGAATCTGTTCCTTGTCTCTGACAACATCTGGTAGTTGTTAACACTCTGTGACGTGCGGCTCCAGCCCAGCTTCTGCCTTTATGATTACACTGCCTTCTCCTTTCCTATGTCAAATTTCTTGTCTGCTTCTCTCTTAAGAAGAATACTAATGACTGTATTTAGGGCCCACCCAGAATAATCTATCTCAAGAGTCTTAGTCAAATCTGCAAAAATGCTTTTTTCAAATTAACAGATTTCAGAGATTAGCACTTAAATGTCACCCATGAGACCACCTTTCAGCTTATTGGGAGTAAGTGAAAAATGGAGTGGAAGAGATGGGCAAATGACTTTCCAACTATATAGTTCTGACTCCTGTTAGGACAGTAATTCCTATCGTTCTGAACCATATGAATGCTTCATATACTCAAAAAATAAAGAAAATCAACAAGGATACAGGAGGAATAACCCCTAAGGTGCTACATAGACAGAAAGAACTAGACATAAAAGTATTTCAAACAGTTACACTGAATATATCCACACTGAAATATGGGTAGAGCCACTGGGAAGAACTAACTGAAGTAACTTTGGACCATGTTATTTTGCCTATATACTGTCAAGCTGAAAACAAAAAGATCACTAGTTAATTTTTACTACTAGTGTGACTGATCAACTTTGAGACTATCTTTTAAGCATACTAGAATTCATTTACTAAGTGAATGTATTGTAAATAATCAGTCAGCTCTATCACTGTTAGCAAAGGGAATTAGAAATGCTGAAAAAGTTATGAATCTTATGGTGCTGGACTAAAATTGAAGGTATCAACTTGAACTATATATGTAAATAACATACACATAAATAGAGAGAGAAGAACATGTGAGTGTGTTTATCTCCTAACTATCAACTGAGGGAACTTGGAAGCAATGACACTCCATTAACAATGAATAGGACAACTAGCACCCAGACCTTTTATCTAAATCCTGTTCTCTCCCAACAGGAATTGAGACTTCTAGGTAAAACAGCTCATTCCATTTCAAGGGCTGGAACAGTACAAGACAGACCAAGAGCATCTTATGCCAGAAACTAAGGAAATATTCAAAGAAAGATGGAAATATGTCTTAAGGATACCGGAGTCAGTCTGAAGGGACCAAATCTGGGACAAGCCAAGAATCAAAATAAATGGCATCAATTTGACAGTACTAAGTAAAATAAGAATCCATGTGTATGTACATGCTAGAATGTAAGCTAATTAAAGGAGAAATTCACCAATTGGCAACCACCATATTAATAATGGGCTTCCCCAGTGGCTCAGACAGTAAAGAATCCACCTGCAATGCAGGAGACCTGGGTTCAATCCCTGGGTCAGGAAGATCCCCTGGAGGAGGGCATGGCAACTCACTACAGTATTCTTGGGCTTTCCTGGTGGTTCAGATGATAAAGAATCACCTGCAATGCAGAAGATTTGGGTTCAAACCCTGGGTTGGGAAGATACCCTGGAGGAGGGCACTGCAATCCACTCCAGTTTTAATTTGGGGGCTTCCCTGTAGCTCAGCTGGTAAAGAATCCGCCTGCAATGCAGGAGACCCCAGTTTGATCCCTGGGTAGGGAAGATCCACTGTAGAAGGGAGAAGCTATCCACTCCAGTATTATTGGGCATCCCTGGTGGCTCAGCTGGTAAAGAATACACCTGCAATGCAGGAGAAGGACTTGGAAAAGGGCATGGCAACCCACTCCAGTATTTTTGCCTGGAAAAATCCCATTGACAAAGGAGCCTAGTGGGCTACAGTCAAGGGGTTTGCAAAGTGTTGGACACAACTGAGCAACTCCGCAGACACAGCACACAAACTTCCTCAAAGGAATGTAAAAGTCTTAATAAATGTCTGATAAGAAACAGAATATTCACGTAGTCTCAAGTATTTCCTCATAACATATTTATTAATTACAAAGGAAAAACACAGCACTTCTGGAGTAGGGAATAAAAAATAAAACTGGCAGGTGACCAAAACTGGAATCACCAATAATGGGACAAATCAACATCACGTGTCTCCAGATAAAAGCACCTGAGAAGGACACAGCCATAGCCCTGAAAAAATGTATAATCAGATTTTAAGATGAAACATTAGACAAACCCAAACCAAGAAACACTCTACCAAATAAATGGACTACATTTTTAAAAAGTCAGTGTCATAAAAGAAACTTTTCCAAATTAAAGAAAACGAAAGTAACTCATGATTCTGAATTTGATCTTGGACTAAAGAAAAATATTTTTTCTTGTGCTATATTACTTGGTCAGTTGGTAAAATTTAAATTCATAGACAAAGTAAATAAGACTTAACAAATATAGATAGATTAAATGAATGACTATTATTCATTATTCATTTATTATTATTCCTCACTTACTCATTTACAGACAGACTGATGTCCTTTGGTTACTTCAGGAGGTTGTCTTACATTTCATAAAATAAACACTGAGTTTCAGAGAATCATATTTGTGACTTTCAAATAGTTCAGAAAAAAAGAATGATAGAAATAAAAAGAAACTGCAAAATATTAAATCTGGGAAACTAGACAAAAGGTACAAAATAATTTTTTACTTATACTTTTATTTGCTTGTTTGTAGCTGCACTGGGTGTTTATTCTTTGCACAGGCTTTCTCTAGTTACAGTGGGTGGAGCTACCCTCTAGTTGCAGGGTGCGGGCATCTCAGTGTGGTGGCTTCTTTTGTCTCAGAGCACCAGCTCTAGGGCACGGGGGCTTTAGCAGTTGTGGCTCATGGGCCTAACTGTTCCATAGTATGTAGGATCCTCCTGGATCAGGGATGGAAACCGTGTCTCCTGCACTGGCAAACGGATTCTTTACCACTCAGCCACCAGGGAAGCCCCAGAAGAATGTTTATACTGTTCTTGCACCATTCATTTTCTTAAGTCTGAAATTATTTTAAAAATACAAAACTTCAAAGGTCACTGACTGGGGTAATAATTTTGAAACTGGAAAACAGATATAGGGAACCTGACCCAGGACCAGCTGAAGGATGGAGAAGATTCTGGTAGAGTATAAGGTCCAAAACTGTGTAGTATATACATAAGTGGAAATAGAACCTTGTCTGTCGATGTCTGCCTTCTGTCTTAACTTATTCCTATCTTCAACTAGTGACTGCAACACAGTGTATACTCTAATAAATGTATTAAGTGGATGAACCCATATGTAAATAACAACCAGCAATAATAATCTGCATTAAGAAAATGAATCAAGCTATTCAGAAATAAGTCCCAAAGATAAATATGAAGTTTCTAAACATATTTTAGCCACAGAATACTTTTTTCTACTAAAATCCTAAACAGAACCTCAACATAGAAAAAAAAAAAATTAAAGTGCAGTGACTCTAGTTTTGGTGTAAATCTAATGAAGGTTTGGAAACCCTTAACGTCTGTTCTTCCAACACCAAAACCCAACACCAATTCTCGAAATCCAGAGCTCTGAGAATTTAAAGATGAAAGGACAGGCTTAATTTTGAAGTTATTGCACCACCCTCTATTGATAAAACAAACTCCTCCTCTCTAAACCTTGATCTAAAGAACCATTCAAAACCAAGGCAAAATTATTTCCTCTCACTGTTCTAAAGTCTTTGGAACTGTTAAATAATATTCAAACCTGGTTCTCCTCAAGAACCTTCTACATCTGGATTCCTTAAAAATGGACAGTTGTTTAAAGCTATGAAATTTAATTTAAGACAAGTTGAACAGGAAAATTCAGGTAACAAAAATCAGTAAATAACTATCCTCTAATAATTAAGATATATCCAAAAATTGGCTCACTGCATACAAAGGATGATTAACAAATCAACTGGTATCCCACAAATCATTTCAAGGATTCACAAGGGCAAAACTATCTTCATGGTAACATTGAGATGGTACCGCCTTTATCATAAAATTAGCATTTGCATGCACAGTGCAAAAACAAAGTTGGATAAAACTGATGGTGTCTTAGAATGAACGAAGGTCCTGGTATCAAACTGTATTAGTAGTCAGTGTATGTTTTACTGACAAACAACTGGCAAGGAGTTGGGGGGAAGACAGAGGGAGTGAGTATTACTGAAGAATATCCTTAAGAAAGAGTTAAAATTATTTTTATTTTCTAAAATTTCAAACATTCACATCTTTTTTACAGTCTGTGTACTGAGAAACTATCAATTCAGCTCAGTTGTGTCCGTATCTTTATAATCTCGTGGATTGTAGCACGCCAGGCTTCCCTGTCCTTCACCATCTCCTGAAGTCTGCTCAAACTCATGTCCATTGAGCCAGTGATGCCATCCAACCATCTCATCCTCTGTTGTCCCCTTCTCCTCCTGCCTTCAATCTTTCCCAGCATCAGGGTCTTTTCTAGTGTGTCAGCTCTTCACATCAAGTAACCAACGTATTGGAGCTTCCGTATCAGTCCTTTCAATGAATATTTAGGACTGATTTCCTTTAGGATGGACTGGTTGGATCTCCTTTCAGTCCAAGGGACTCTCAAGAGTATTCTCCAGCACCGCAGTTCAACAGCATCAATTCTTCAGCACTCAACCTTCTTTATGGTCCAACTCTCACATCCATACATGACTATAGGAAAAATCACAGCTTTTACTACACAGACCTTTGTTGGCAAAGTAATGTCTCTGATTTTTAATATGTTATCTAGGTTTGTCGTAACTTTTTTCCAAGGAGAAAGCGTCTTTTAATTTCATTGCTGCAGTTACATTCTGTAGTGATTTTGGAGCCCAAGAAAATAAAATCTGTCACTGTTTCCATAAAATAGCCATATTTTATTCATATACTTCAGCCAAAACAATATATTACAATATTCAGAGGTTAAAGTGTCTGCCTCCAATGTGGGAGACCCAGGTTCGATTCCCGGGTCAGGAAGATCCTCTGGAGAAGGAAATGGTAACCCACTCCGTATTCTTGCCTGGAGAATCCCATGGATGGAGAAGCCTGGTAGGCTACGGTCCACGGGGTCGCAAAGAGTTGGACACGACTGAGCGACTTCACTTTCTTTTCACTTTCAGCCAAAACAATATATTACAATATAATAAATGCAGAAGCAAATATAAAAATCCAGACATCTTCTACTAAGAGTTTGCAAAACTAAAGAGTTTTGAAAAAATGTAAAACAAAGGCAATCTAATCTTTTTTGCTGTTTTGGAAATTATTTTTAATTAAATATTATTTACATAAACATGTAATGAGCTTATTATTGGTATTTTTAATGAATTCAGTTCAGTTCAGTCGCTCAGTCATGTCCGACTCTTTGCGACCCCATGAATCGCAGCATGCCAGGCCTCCCTGTCCATCACCAACTCCCGGAGTTCACCCAGACCCACGCCCATGGAGTCAGTGACACCATCCAGCCATCTCATCCTCGGTCGTCCCCTTCTCCTCCTGCCCCCAATCCCTCCCAGCATCAGAGTCTTTTCCAATGAGTCAACTCTTCGCATGAGGTGGCCAAAGTACTGGAGCTTCAGCTTCAGCATCATTCCTTCCATTTGTTTTACTCTAATGTGGCAAATATCAATATAATCACCAAAAAAATTTCTTGTAGTCTCCCTCAATAATTTTTAATAAAGTAAAATGGGTATTAAGAATAAGTTTAAGAACTACTACTATTAAGCAGCAAACTCATTTGTCAGAAAATGATTCCTCTAATCTCTACAGAATTAGAAATAAGAAAAAAACTGTGATTATTATCATGTGCCTATATGCATGCTAAGTCACCTCAGCCATGTCCGACTCTTGGAGACCCTATGGACTTTAGCTCACCAGGCTCCTCTGTCCATGGGATTCTCCAGGCAAGAATGCTGGAGTGGGTTGCCAACCCCTCCTCCAGGGGATCTTCCCAACCCTGGGATCGAACAGGTGTCTCTAATGTCTCCTGCATTGGCAGGGGCCTTCTTTACCACTAGAACCACCTGGGAAGCCCTTTATCAGCATGAGGTGAAGTAGCTTCAGTAGTGTCCAATTCTTTGTGACCCCATGGACTGTAGCCCACCAGGCTCCTCCATCCATGGGATTTTCCAGGCAACAATACTGGAGTAGATTGCCATTTCTTTCTCCAGGGGATCTTCCCAACCCAGGGATCACACTCGGGTCTCCTGCATTGCAGGCAGACTCTTTACCATCTGAGCCACCAGGAAATTCCAAATGCTAGAGTGGTTGCCATTTCTTCCCCAGGGGATCTTCCCAAGTCAGGGAGTCCCCTGTGGCTCCTGCATTAGCAGACAAATTCTTTACCATTGAACCACTTGGGAAGAGTTCCACTCAATTCAGTACAAGTAAAACAAATGTTCCAAAAATATAACACTGCTATTAATCTTTAAACATTTTCCCTCACCTAATTTTCCAATATAAAAGAAGGAAATTTTAGAACTCCTACATATTTTCTCATTCCAAATTTCTCTATTCCTACTCTATCATTAATGTTGAAAAATAGTCAGTCGTTTTGGATGGAATGGAATACATTAATTTCAGTGGTGGATAATGTCTGCTATCTGATATACTATACCTTTTAATATGTCTGAAATGTTCCACAGGTTTAAAAAAATCTCAGCAAAGACTATAGGAGTAAGGGAAATGGGGAAAGAATAGGGGAGAAAAAGGGAGGAAGAGAAGGGAAAAGAAAAGAGGAGTGAGGAGAAGGGGAAATAGAAGAGGAGGAGAAGCATGAATGACCTGCTAACTCTACCTTCCACAAAGCTGGCTGGACATTTTAAGTATATGATACTCACAAACAAATTTTCTCTAGGTATCTCATACTTACCATGGCCCACCCAAAGAGCACTGCTTAAATGAAGCACTTGTTATCTAAGACAAACTTTCTCACAAACCATATTCAATGTCCAGGGCCAAAAACACCATTCTTTTTTGTTAAATTATGCTCAGTTTATTAACCTGAAACTGAACTGTAAACATTATTATACTAACTAAACTTGCATATTTTTATCATAGGTTCATGTAAGAACAATTATCAAGTTCATTTACATTTTAAGGTTTCCTCGCTACTTTCACTGAAACAGCTTTATAGGTCAGTTCTGGCTTGTTGTTGTTGAGTCACTAAGTTGTGTCCAACTCTTTGCAACCCCATGGACTGCAGCACACCAAGCTTCCCTGTCCTTCACTATCTCCCAGAGTTTGCCCAAGTTCAGGTCCACTGAGTTGGTGATGCTATATCCATCTACACTGGACAGCAGTTCTGGCTACTAATAAACTAATTTGCATTTCAGAAGCATATATACAATTCAAAAGTTGACTGTTTAAAAACAGGAAATAAAAATTTAGCCAATGTCCCTATAAAATAAGACTTCCTGGCAAAGCAAACATTACTATATAAAATAATAATCTGAACAAAAAACAGCACACTACCGTATTCACTGTTTTTACTTGCTACTTGAGCTTTAAAAATAAGTACTTAATAAGTGGTGTTTATGAGTGTTATAAAATTGTGAAAGATTAAAAAGCCATCTTTTATTCAACATAGCCAAAGAAATATCAAAATATACTATCACACCTATTTACTATTATGCCTTTTAAACATAATTCCATGCTGTAGCTCAGAAAAATGTCCGCTTTTAAACAAGTCCTTATGTGAAAAAAAACTTAATGTGAGGAATTAAGGATCTAATGGCATGCTATTGAGTGTTTAATGTGTATCAAGTGCTTTGACTAAGCGTTTTACATGGGCTACTGCTAAATCACTTGAAATCTCATAATCACTCTGTAATTATCATCTCTATTTTCCAGCTGAGAAAACAAATTCAGTTAGTAACTAGTCAGACTAAAATTTGAACTCAGATCTGACACTAAACCACAGTGTTTTTCCACTCTACCAAGTTACACAGATTAAAAATTACAGCTTTCAATCATTCCTTTAAATAAATATCAGCAACAGTATCATTCAGTCTCAATTACACAAAAATGTAAGTCATCTGCAGTACATGACTTAAACTCAGATATATAATCTCTAATCAACAGTCCATTCTGAAGGAGATCGGCCCTGGGATTTCTTTGGAAGGAATGATGCTGAAGCTGAAGCTCCAGTACTTTGGCCACCTCATGCGAAGAGTTGACTCATTGGAAAAGACTCTGATGTTGGGAGCGATTGGGGGCAGGAGGAGAAGGGGACGACCGAGGATGAGATGGCTGGATGGCATCATGGACTCAATGGATGTGAGTCTGAGTGAACTCCGGGAGTTGGTGATGGACAGGGAGGCCTGGCATGCTGCGATTCATGGGGTCGCAAAGAGTCAGACACGACTGAGCAACTTCACTTTCACTTTTCACTTTGATGCATTGGAGAAGGAAATGGCAACTCACTCCAGTGTTCTTGCCTGGAGAATCCCAGGGACGGGGGAGCCTGGTGGGCTGCCGTCTATGGGGTTGCACAGAGTCGGACACAACTGAAGCGACTTAGTAGTAACAGTAGTATACATATTGGGGTAGGGTGGGCAGTGTGGGTGTATTAATATTCAGAGTTCCAAGTTGTGATCTCAAGAATTCATTTGTCTCCCTGTTTGTCAGTGAAAGCAGAGACGTCCCTGACACCCAAGGCAGCATGGTAGCTGGCAGGGTAGAGAGTCAGGGATTCAGCAGCAGAAACTTGGGTCAGAGAAGATTAATTAATACTCTCTGCTGGAAAACCTAAACAATCACATAAGAGACAGCACTGCTCTACACAGAGGTCACTCACTTCTTCAGGCAATCTCTATTCTGTAGAGAACTTGTATCTAGAGTGCATGTGTAAGTCAAAAACCAACCATGTTACAAGCTAAATTGGTATACTGCAGAAAACACGTTCTTTACGTTCCTTTTTAATCTATTTCTACTTGAGGAGCATAGGACTATAAATACAATGCTTAATAGCCAATTTGGCGAACATTATAGCTTAAATTATTAATACATCAGCCATTATAACTACATTCATTTGTGAAAGGAAATCTACACTAACAAGTTCATTTTTGTTACCCATATTGCTGTTGGGCTGCTTTCACCCACATTTATATATATATATATATATTCCATGTATTTTGTATTTTATTTTGATACTAAATAAAATATAATGAGATAATTAGTTGAAAATATATAAACCCAAAAACAACAGTCACTAATGAGAGATAAGTTCTACTAAGCATCTACCATGTAACAGCTATTATGTTGACTATTAAAATTATTGGCTGGCATTAAATTATTTCAATTAAACTTTATAACAACGATGCTAGTTATAAACCCATTTAACAGACAGAGAAATAGAAATCTGGTAAATTTCCTTTGCTCTTAAACATCATACCAATAATATTTGGTTCTGGAATGAGGTCTGCTATCAAAGTTCAGTTCAGTTGCTCAGTCATGTCCGACTCATTGCAACCCCATGAACCATAGCACGCCAGGCCTCCCTGTCCATCACTAACTCCCAGAGTCTACCCAAACCCATGTCCATTGAGTCAGTGATGCCATCCAACCATCTCATCCTCTGTCGTCCCCTTCTCCTCCTGCCCTCAATCTTTCCCAGCATCAGGGTCTTTTCCAGCGAGTTAGCTCTTCGCATCAGGTGGCCAAAGTAGTAGAGTTTCAGCTGCAACATCAGTCCTTTCAATGAACACCCAGGACTGATCTCATTTAGGATAGACTGGTTGGATCTCCTTGCAGTCCAAGGGACTCTCAAGAGTCTTCTCCAACACCACAGTTCAAAAGCATCAATTCTTCGGCATTCAGCTTTCTTTTTAGTGCAATTCTCATATCCTTACATGACTACTGGAAAAACCATAGCCTTGACTAGATGGACTTTTGTTGACAAAGTAATGTCTCTGCTTTTTAATATGCTATCAAAGGCCATGATCTTATTCATTATTCACTTCAATACATTTACAGAGTACCTCTGAGTCAGCCACTGTGAGGGAAAAAGAAGAGGTACAAAATCACAGAGGTAAAGATATTCACATCCTAATATCCATTCAACAAATATTTCTTGAGTTCCTATTATGTTCCAGACCCTGTAGTTTTTACTGGTGGCTCAGTTAGGCTCTCCTCAACTAGTATTAACTCTATTATATAGTCATATACTATATAGTCATCTTCCAAAGAAAGCAATGGCACCCCACTCCAGTACTCTTGCCTGGAAAGTCCCGTGGACTGAGGAGCCTGGAGGGCTGCAGTCCATGGGGTCGAGAAGAGTTGGACATGACTGAGCAACTTCACTTTCACTTTTCACTTTCTTGCAGTGGAAAAGGAAACACTCAAGTGTTCTTGCCTTGAGAATCCCAGGGATAGGGGAGCCTGGTGGGCTGCCGTCTATGGGGTCACACAGAGTCGGACACGACTGAAGTGACTTAGCAGCAGCAGCAACAGCAGCAAAGACATATAAAAGGATTCAAAACACTCCTAAAGAGGTTCCCACTGGTCAAAGATGGAACAATTAGAGCTTCATTAACTGTATTAACTGCAATGGATTAAAATCTAAATATGTGTAAATACATGAGTTTGTAACGATCCTTAAATAACTAAAACACTTTCAGCAGTTTTTACCACACGTATTCACTATCTTGAAAACGAGTAATTAAAAATAAAGAATTAGGCATTTATCCTGCCTGTCCTTGTAAATAGCGAACTCCTTCAAAAGGCCCCATGCACGCACTGCCACACTCAGTGCCCCTGACCTTGCAGCAGGCCATCACCAACACATGCCTCTGCTGGAGACTTGTGAACACTCACAGGCAAGTCAGGGTCAGTCTCCTTTGTGGTCACTGTTCCTTCCTCCTGGGTCCTGGTGTGCACAAGGTTTTGTTCCAGGTTTTCATTCCAATCCCAAAGAAAGGCAATGACAAAGAATGTTCAAACTACTGCACAATTGCACTCATCCCACATGCTAGTAGAGTAACACTCAAAATTCTCCAAGTCAGGCTTCAACAGTATGTGAAATGAGAACTTCCAGATGTTCAAGCTGGATTTAGAAAAGGCAGAGGAACCAGAGGAACATCCATTAGATCACAGAAAAAGCAAGAGTTCCAGAAAAACTACTTCTGCTTTACTGACTATGCCAAACCTTTGACTGTGTGGATCACCACAAAATCCTACCTTCTGAGAAATCTGTATGCAGGTCAAGAAGCAATAGTTGGAACCACAAATGGAATAATGGACTGGTTCCAAATTGGGAAAGGAGCACGTCAACACTGTATATTGTCACCCTGCTTATTTAACTTCTATGCAGAGTAAATCATGTGAAATGCCAGACTGGATGAAGCACAAGCTGGAGTCAAGATTGCCAGGAGAAATATCAATAACCTCAGATATGGAGATGACACTACCCTTATGGCAGGAAGTGAAGAACTAAAGAGCCTCTTGATGAAAGTGAAAGAGGAGAGTGAAAAAGTTGGCTTAAAATTCAACATTCAAAAAATGAAGATCATGGCATCTGGTCCTATCATTTCATGGCAAACAGATGGGGAAACAATGGCAACAGTGACAGACTTTATTTTCTTGGGCTCCAAAATCACTGGAGATGGCGACTGCAGCCATGAAATTTAAAGATGCATGCTCCTTGAAAGAAAAGCTATGACCAACCTAGATAGCATATTAAAACACAGATACATTACTCGGCCTACAAAGGTTTGTCTTGTCAAAGCTATGGTTTCTCCAGTAGTCATGTATGGATGTGAGAGTTGGACTATAAAGAAAGCTGAGTGCCGAAGAATTGATGCTTTTGAACTGTGGTGTTGGAGAAGACTCTTGAGAGTCCCTTGGACAGCAAGGAGATCCAACCAGTTCATCCTAAAGGAAATCAGTCCTGAATATTCATTGGAAGGACCTATGCTGAAGCTGAAACTCCAATACTTTGGCCACCTGATGAGAAGACCTGACTCACTGGAAAAGACCCTGATGCTGGGAAAGATTGAAGGCAAGAGAAGGGGATGACAGAGGATAAGATAGTTGGATGGCATCACTGACTTAATGGACATGAGTTTGAGCAAGGTCCGGAAGTTAGTTATGGACAGAGAGGCCTGGCATGCTATAGTTCATGGGCTCACAAAAAGTCAGACATGACTGACTGACTGAACTTCCTTGTAATTGTACTAATAACAAAATAACAGTTGAAGATAATATTATATGTAACTACCCTAAAACATACATAAAAATTATTTAGAATATCACCATTTTGCAATCCCCAATGAATTACTGGATGTAGGTATTAAATGGGCTTCCCTGATGGCTCAGTGATAAAGACTCTTCCTGCAATGCAGGAGTTACCCAGGTTCAATCCCTGCATCAGGAAGATCTCCTGAAGAGGGCATGGCAACCCACTCTAGTACTCTTACCTAGAGAATCCCTCAGACAGAGAACCCTGGCAGGCTATGGCCCAAGGGTCGCACAGTGTCAGACACAAATGAAGCAACTAAGCAGCAGCAAGCAAGTATTAAATATCCATGGCTGGTAACATCAAAAAAAGATTCATGCAGATATCAAGTTCCCCTAATGAATATAACCTCATATAGTCTTGTCAGGATCATACCTGGTTCAGATCAAGAATCTAGATCCCACATAAAACCTGCAGGACACATAAAAAAGACAAAGGCATGCTGAATTAACCATCAGTATGCAATCAGCAGAACCAAACTGTGGGAAACTCTACAAGTCAGCCAGAGTTCAGCAGCTAACCTGTGCAGAAAAGAAAGAAATGAGAGGGGAACCTACAGATTAAAAGCCTCAAAAGGCATACCAAATTCAAAACTGAAATAGGTAAGATTAAAGTGTACTATCTAGAAACACACACACACACACAGGTGATTAAACTATATTACCACAAAAAATCAAAATTGTTACTACTGGGAGGGAAACAGTTACAAGTTTCTGAGGTAGTGGCTATAACTGTGTTAGTTTATGATACATTAAATAGACTTGTTCTGTGTGGTCTTTTTTGGAATTTGTACTTTATTTTTACAATCATAATAATGTACATTTTGTTGCATAATAAACTGTAAAAAAAAAAAAGGAATTTTTAGTCTGACATGATTGAAATTCCAACTCTATCACATTCTGTTGTGTGATCCCAGGCAAGTCATTTAATAACTCTATGCTTCAGTTTCCTCATAGTGAAACAGAGAAAATAATAACCATAATACTGAGCAAAACATATATATAGTTAAAATGTTTCGCAAAATGCTCCCTGGACAGTGTTATGATTTCAGTGAATAATTACTACCTATTCAAAAATGTGGCATTGTACTGCTAGGTCAAAATCTTTGCACAGAATGATTATAGTACTCTTTTGATATAAAAATATTTTTATTATCAGTCACTTCTTGTATAAATCCTTGAAAGTGAAAAAATCTAATAAAGAAAATGTCAACTAATACTTAGCATAAGTTTATTTAGCCAGTACTTAGACCTAATGCCTTATAAAGCAGACATGTATATAATTTGAGGGAACATAAATTCATTCCTCTTGGGCAAATACCTACTAGTGAGATTTCTGGGCCACATGTTAAGTATATGTTTAATTTTATATAAGAACTGCCAAGCTATTATCCATAGTGACTGTACAATTTTGCATTCCTATCAGCAATGTACAAGAGTTCCAGCAGCTTCACATCTCTGCCAGCTTGGTATTGTCAGAGTTTTGTGTCTTCGTTCTGTTTTGCCATTCTAAAAGGTACACAGTAGTATTTCTTTCTGGTTTTAAGTTATATTTCCCTAATGGTTAATAATGTTGAAATACTCGGTTTTTTTTTTTTAACATTATATTTAATTCTTATTAAAGGACTACTTTTAATGTTTAGCACTCAGCCTGTTAATGTAATGAAAGTTTCATAAACTAAACTAAGCTTGATGCAGAATCATTTATAATACTGAAAATTTCAAACTGGCCTCAAGAAAAAATAGAAACCTTATGCAAACATTTTTAATTCATTCAGTATAAAATGTATTCAAATAAAGTCAACTCAAATTTTTAGCAACTTTTTAATAAAAATTAAGAAAATTAAATAGCTTCTTTATCAATTTTCTGCTTCTCATCTTCCCAAAACGCCTTCCACAAAATAACCTAAGTGAAAGTGTCACACAACATTTATGGAGTGCTTAGTCTTTATGCATACAAATATTAATATCAAATGACCTGTTCTCAAGCAATTATTATTCATAATTTAAAAAATTAACTTTCTCATTTTTCAAATAGTGTTTCTCTTTTAGAATAGTTTCAAATTCAAAGAAAAATTCAGAAGATAACAGAGTTCCTATATACTGCCTTCCCATTCAGTTTCCCCTAATTAGTAACATTTTACATTAGTACGTCTGTCTGTCTGTGAAAGTTGCGTGTCTGACTCTTTGCGACCCCATGGACTATATTGTCCATGGAATTTTCTAGGCAAAAATATACTGGAGTGGGTAGCCTTTCCCTTCTCCAGGGGATCCTCCCAACCCAGGGATCAAACCCAGGTCTCCCGCATTGCAGGCAGATACTTTTACCAGCTGAGCCATAAGGGAAGCCCCGTACAGTACATTTGTTAAAATTAATAAACAAATGCTGATGTATTATTATTATTAACTAAAGCCCATAGCGTATGCAGATTACCTAAACCTCTATTTCTATTCCAGGATCCCAGTTAATATACCAAATTATATTTGTCATATCTCTTTAGGTTCCTCCTGGCTATGACAGTTTTTGAAACCTTCCTTCTTTTTAACAACTCAAGAGTTCTGAGATATTTTGTAGGTATGATACCTCTCTCAGTTTTATGCCATACTCAGTTTTAAACTCAAAATTTTTTACTTATTAAACAAACTTTATTGTCAACCAAAGCTTGGTTCAAATTTTTGAGTTACTAATAACATGTATATTTTTCTACAAATATATGAAAATATTCTAAGGTACAAGTACTATAAACTGTAATTAAAATGATATCTACATTTCAACAATCCCGATCTCTTAACTGCATCACAAAAGTGTATAACAGGTCTCCATGTATGAAATAAGGAAGTAAATTTCCAAAAGTATAATGAAAATTAGTTACCTGTCAATGTACTGTCTCTGTAAAAGATATCTTGCCACTTATCCAAGATCTCATCTTAATAAAAAAATGAATCACTTAAAATGTGTGAAAACATTTCTTTCTGTATAACTTGCTCACTACACTCATCACTTTTTTCTTTAAAGGCAGATGTGGTTTGATTATTAAGTATAGTTCCAGTTTTGTTACCTTGGGTCTAAAATAATTACTACAAGATGCAGTTGTTACAAATCGTTGCACAGATAAGGAAGTTTCTCAATCTCATTTAGGTCACGGGTAATTCTCATCTACAACAAGAGATCACTGGACTATGGTGAAATGTTCCCCTAATATGTATAGTATCTCACTTTATGCTTTTATTGATTCTTCATGGGCTCTAATGAACTCTTGTTAATACTTGTGACTTACATACTAGTGACTTACATACTAGTCACAAATGTCATAAAAATCTAAGAGCTGGTTGTTTTTTTAAAGGCCTTAAATCACCAGGGAAGTTAAGTCTTTCCCAGGGAGAAGGATTCTGGATAGATGCATGCATCAGAGAATTCAGTGAAGACACAGAAGTCACTTATAGGAACTAACTGACAACCTGGAAAGCTAAGTTTTATCAGGCGAAAGTAATACAGATAAAATGTGTTGCAGCAAGTGCTAATTATTCCAAATCTAACTAAATTCTATCAGAAAAAAACCACCAAAATAAAACTTTTTTTCAACAAGTCAATAGCATAGGGAAAAATAGAGAGCCAGGCTATCCTAGTTTCAAAGAAACAAAACACATTACACGACCAATTATAGTTAAGTAGTTTTTTTTTAAAAGAAATTTAAAACAGATGTTACACAACCAATTATAGTGACAAACCAAATGCAAAAAGACTTTTTGTACATAATTGGGGAGTATCAGTTAATTTTAAGAATTACAGTTAATTGTTTTTAAGTATAACAATGGCATTGTAATTACACTACAAAAAGAAATTCAAGTTTCTCTAAAGTATTCATGGATAAAACAGCATCATTTCTGGAATTTTCATCAAGATATATCATCAAAAAAGGTGTTGAGGGAAGAGACAACAGGCCCAAAATGGAGTCATTTGTGCCAAGACCCATGTCCGCAAACCAAGACTTAATACCTAACCCAAAAACGATTTCAATCTTCACAGGAATGCAATCTTCAACAAGTCAATCTGGAATTTCCTGGTTAGCAGCAGAGAAATAATCCACCTGACAGACCTCTTGAATTACCCCAAAGAAAGATGAGGCAACTCTGCTCTTTCTCTATCCCTGTTCCTTTCTCCCATTTTGCTCAACTCTTCAAAGCTCCTTTCTATTTGCTAGATAAAATGGAATGCTGGCTAATTCATTAATCACTGAATAAAGTCAATCAAATTTTCAAATTTACTTAGCTGAATTTTGTAATGATGTTACATGGAAATTCAATGTAATCTGTTTTTGCAGTTTAAAGTTACACATAGAATGAAAAAATAAGTTAAAACTTTAGTAGAGAGAGATTAAGGTGCTTTCCCTTTGAGCATTTTCGTTTCTGTTGACATAATTGGGGCCTAATACAATGTCTGCCATACAGTACTTTCTCAATAAAAAACCATTTGATGAACATACTATTAAACTGCCTAACAAAGAGGAAAACAGACGTATAAGACAATAAAAGTGTCCCTATTCAAAACAGGTGACATAAATTTCTAAGAAAACGTACCTCTCTGTCAAGTCTGGGCAGCAATACTGACAAGTTTACAAGGAGGGTATTGGTGAGTTAGACATAATCACTGGAGGAGTTGCTGGTGGCTAATTAACCAAACTAATCTATGTCAACCATCACTGGGTGGGCCCCGAGGGGCTCTCGCTTCTGGTGCCAAGTGTCTGGCTATGCTGGGCGCAACCCGCTCCTGGGACAGTGCCAGGTGGGGAGTTTGACTGGGGCAGTACACCTGTCAAACGGTAACGCAGGTGTCCTAAGGTAAGCTCAGGGAGGACAGAAACCTCTCGTGGAACAGAAGGGCAGAACCTCGCTTGATCTTGATTTTCAGTACGAATACAGACCGTGAAAGCGGGTACTCACGATCCTTTTTTTTTTTTTTTAAGAAAAATTTAATAAAAAAAAACCACCACTGGGGGGCAGCGAAGAGGGGGTGGTGGTAGTACTTAATGGCTACACATGATTGGGGGGAATTATATCTTTTTTCAGTACAAAATAAAATACCAGCAACTACATTTACACATTAATTTATATACCAGTTTTAAAAATTTCTTTAAAACTAATTAAAACTTAGGAAACTACATAAGTAGCCCTTACAACTGCTTCTGATTGTAATCCTGTGTTGGTGAAAAAATATACCAAAAAATGTTGAAAGTAGAGACTTCAAGAAACGCAAAAGTGAAATGGTACCAAGAGTTTAACCACAGACAGAGAAGCAGGAGAAGGGGAGCTGCCTTAGGATGGAGGTTGGCAGCAGCAACTGGAGATAGTGCTAAATATTTAGGTTTTGTTAACTTGAAAATAAGGAGATCCAACCAGTCCATTCTGAAGGAGATCAACTCTGGGATTTCTTTGGAAGGAATGATGCTAAAACTGAAGCTCCAGTACTTTGGGCACCTTATGCGAAGAGTTGACTCATTGGAAAAGACCATGATGCTGGGAGGGATTGGGGGCAGGAGGAGAAAGGGACGACCGAGGATGAGATGGCTGGATGGCATCACAGACTCAATGGACGTGAGTCTGAGTGAACTCCGGGAATTGGTGATGGACAGGGAGGCCTGGCGTACTGTGATTCATGGGGTCGCAAAGAGTCGGACACGACTGCGCGACTGCGCGACTGAACTGAACTAACTTGAAAATAACAGACGTGACATAATAGATCAAAGGGAAGAAAAGGCAGATCAAGAACGGACATGTGAGTGCAAATCTTCCTTCTCTAAGCTACAAAGTGACTAGAATGAAATATTACCTGAGAGGGAAGAAATGGAGAAAGAGAAGGACCTTTAATTCTATTTCTTAAGCTATTTCTTACTCCTCCTCATATTGTTACCCAAAAAATAAAAAAAAACAAACACTTGGAAAGAAGCAGAACTGTGAGCCCAAACAGTGTGACTCAAAGTTGTGAAACCTCCTTACTATACAGAAGTAGAAAGCAATAAATCTAACAGAAAACACCAAGGTAGAGAGATGGCTTAAAACCAAACCAAAAAACCAGCCAGCAAACAAACAAGATCACATTATGACTCTTCACAGTTAAGACTTTTAAGTTACTTCCCAGGTCCAGAAACTCAACCTAAACTCCTTTCCATACTCACTCTACTGTTTGGTAAACCTCTCTCTTTGTATCCAGAATCTCCCTGGTTCTGCTGGCTTATTGTTTTAAGGATTTACTGTAATCACCATGGAATCACAACAAGAAATTATAAAGTTTAGAAAAATCTTATAAAGTTCACTGGTGCCTCACATACCCTGACTTCACTGGTCAGAATTAATGGTATCCAGAAGTATTCAGTCGTATATCTTCTTGTCTCAAGTAAAGTGCATTTCTCAGTCTCTAAATAGTTGCTATTTCAAATCCTGAAAGATGATGCTGTGAAAGTACTGCACTCATTATGCCAGCAAATCTGGAAGACTCAGCAGTGGCCACAGAACTGGAAAAAGTCAGTTTTCATTCCAATCCCAAAGAAAGGCAATGCCAAAGAATGCTCAAACTACTGCACAACTGCACTCATCTCACATGCTAGTAAAGTAATGCTCAAAATTCTCCAAGCCAGACTTCAGCAATATGTGAATTGTGAACTTCAAGCTGGTTTTAGAAAAGGCAGAGGAACCAGAGATCAAATTGCCAACATCCGCTGGATCATGGAAAAACCAAGAGAGTTCCAGAAAAACATCTATTTCTGCTTTATTGACTATGCCAAAGCCTTTGACTGTGTGGATCACAATAAACTGGAAAATTCCGAAAGAAATGCGAATACCAGATCCCCTGACCTGCCTTTTGAGAAACCTATAGTCAGGTCAGAAAGCAACAGTTAGAACTGGACATGAAACAACAGACTGGTTCCAAATAGGAAAAGGAGTACGTCAAAGCTGTATATTGTCACCCTGCTCATTTAACTTATATGCAGAATACATCATGAGAAATGCTGGGTTGGAAGAAGTACAAGCTGGAATCAAGACTGCCAGGAGAAATATCAAAAACCTCAGATATGCAGATGACATCACCTTTTGGCAGAAAGTGAAGAGGAACGAAAAAGCCTCTTGATGAAGGTGAAAGAGGAGAGTGAAAAAGTTGGCTTAAAGCTCAACATTCAGAAAACAAAGATCATGGAATCTGGTCCCATCACTTCATGGGAAATAGATGGGAAACAGTGGAAAGTGTCAGACTTTATTTTGGGAGGCTCCAAAATCACTGCAGATGGTGACTGCAGCCATGAAATTAAAAGATGCTTACTCCTTGGAAGGAAAGTTATGACTAACCTAGATAGCACAGTGAAAAGCAGAGACATTACTTTGCCAACAAAGGTCCGTCTAGTCAAGGCTATGGTTTTTCCAGTGGTCATGTATGGATGTGAGAGTTGGACTGTGAAGAAGGCTGAGTGCCAAAGAATTGATGCTTTTGAACTGTGGTGTTGGAGAAGACTCTTGAGAGTCCCTTGGACTGCAAGGAGATCCAACCAGTCCATTCTAAAGGAGATCTGTCCTGGGTGTTCTTTGGAAGGACTGATGCTAAAGCTGAAACTCCAAAACTTTGGCCACTTCATGTGAAGAGTTGACTCACTGGAAAAGACTCCAATGCTGGGAGAGATTGGGGGCAGGAGGAGAAGGGGACGACAGAGGATGAGATGGCTGGATGGCATCACCTACTCGATGGACCTGAGTTTGAGTGAACCCCAGGAGTTGGTGATGGACAGGGAGGCCTGTCATGCTGCAATTCATGGGGTCACAAAGAGTCAGACACGACTGAGCAACTGAACTGAACTGAAATAGTTGCTATATTTCAAAGTCTTTTTTTATAACACAATCATGATTACAGAAAGGGACAAAAGAGGATGAGATGGCTGGATGGCATCACCGACTTAGTGGACATGAGTTTGAGCAATCTCTGGGAGTTGGTGATGGACAGGGAAGTCTGGCATACTGCAGTCCATGGAGTCGCAAAGAGTTGGACACAACTGAGCAACTGAACTGAAATGACTCTGTGTCAGGTATTTTGCATGCATTAATGATAATTCTTATCACATCTATAAAGGGACATATTATCAATGCTGTTTGGCTGGAAAAAAAAATGGCTTCAGAGAAGCCGGATAAGATGCCCAAAGTCACTCTAAATGGTGAAAATGGAGGAGCTGAGAATTTGAAAGAGGCCTTTCTATCTCCCAAGTCTGATCCATTAGCCATACTGCCTATAGGACATCTTTTCACAACCTGTTCCCAGACAAAATTTCATTTCAGGGAAATCCTGAAAACTTATTTTTTAAATGCATCAGTTGATACTACTCAAGTTTTCCACAGAAACTAATCATCAATAACTCAAGATAATAGCTGTAAATATATAGCCAAGACTGCTGCACTGTACAACTCCACAGAGCACTTTGTGTGTGTATGTGTGTGAATGGTGGTGTGTGTGTGTGTGTGTGTGTGTGTGTGTGTGTGAATGGTGTCCTCTGGATTGTGTGATGTAGGAGCAATAACCCAAATGCTCATCAAAGGCCTTGTCAAAGCCATTTATTGTATGACACTGGGGAAAAAATGCAATCATTTTTTAAAAAACAAATATACATTCTCAGAATGTTAAAGAAATGCACTTTAAAGCACAGATATACTCAGCATCATGAGTCATTAGAATACAAATTAAAAGCATAATGACATAAATCTATGAAAAGAACTTAAAAAGAAACTGACAATACCAAGTGCTAGCAAGGATGAAGATCAACTGGAACTCAAATACGTTGAACATGGGAATACAAAATGGTAAAGTCAACTTTAGAAAATATTTTGGCAGTTTCTTATAAAAGTAAACATACACTTACCATATGATTCAGCAATCCCACTCCTAGGTATTTACCAAACGGAAATGAAAACTCATGTTCTTACAAAGTTATTCTCAAATGTTTTCAGCAGCTTTACTTATAACTGCCAAGAACTAGAAGCAACCCAAACTTCTAAAGAGATGAACAGAAAAACTCTTTATTTCCTCTTTGCCTTCTGCCATTAGTATGATATCATCTGCATAGCTGTAGTTGTTAATATTTCTCCCAGCAATCTTGATTCAGCTTGTGACTCATCCAACCAGTTATTTTGCATGATGTATACTAGATAAAAGTTAAATAAGCATGATGACAATATACAGCATTGATGGACTCCTTTCCCAATTTAGAACCAGTCCATTGTTCCATGTTTGGCTCTAACTGCTGCTTCTTGACCCGCATACAGGTTTCTCAGGAGACAGATAAGTTTGTCTAGTATCCTATCTCTAAGAATTTTACACAGTTTGTTGTGATCCACACAGTCAAAAGCTTCTGAGTAGTCAATGAAGCAGAAGTAGATGTTTTTTTGAAATTCCCTTGCTCTATCCATGATCCAACAAATGTTAACAATTTGATCTCTGGTTCCTCTGCTTTTTCTAAACCTAGCTTGTACCTTTCGAAGTTCTCAGTTCAGGGATTGCTGAAGCCTAGCCTGAAGGATTTCGAGTATTACCTTGCTAGCATGTGAAATGAACACAACTGCATGGTATTAGTAGTCTGAACTTTCTTTGGCATTGCCCTGGGAATTGAAATGAAAACTGACCTTTTCCAGTCCTCTGGCCATTGCTGGAATCAAGATTGCCGGGAGAAATATCAATAACCTCAGATATGCAAATGACACCACCCTTATGGCAGAAAGTGAAGAACTAAAGAGCCTCTTGATGAAAGTGAAAATTAAAGAGGAGAGTGAAAAAGTTGGCTTAAAGCTCAATATTCAGAAAACAAAGATCATGGCATCCAGTCCCGTCACTTCACAGCAAATAGATGGGGAAACAGTGGAAACAGTGGCTGTCTTTATTATTCTGGGCTCCAAAATCACTGCAGATGGTGATTGCAGCCATGAAATTAAGATGCTTACTCCTTGAAAAGAAAGTTATGACCAACCTAGATAGCACATTCAAAAGCAGGGATATTACTTTGTCAGCAAAGATCCATTTATTCAAGGTTATGGTTTTTCCTGTAGTCATGTGTGGATGTGAGAGTTGCACTATAAAGAAAGCTGAGTGCCAAAGAACTGATGCTTTCGAACCATGGTATAGGAGAAGCTCTTGAGAGTCCCTTGGACTGCAAGGATCCAACCAGACCATCTTGAAGGAGATCAGCCCTGAGTGTTCATTGGAAGGACTAATGTTGAAGCTGAAACTCCAACACTTTGGCCACCTGATGTGAAGAATTGATTCACTGGAAAAGACCCTGATGCTGGGAAAGATTGAGGAAAGCAGGAGAAGGGGATGACAGAGGATGAGGTGGTTAGATGGCATCACCAACTCAATAGAGATGAGTTTGAGTAAACTCCAAGGGTTGGTGATGGACAGGGAGGTCTGGCATGCTGTGGTCCATGGGGTCGGGAAGAGTCAGACACAACTGAGCGACTGAACTGAACTGGCCATTGCTGAGTTTTCCAAATTTGCTGACATATTGACTGCAGCACTTTAACAGTGCCATTTTGGGGGGTTTAAAATAGCTCAGCTGGATTTCTGTCATCTCCACTAGCTTTGCTGGTGGTAATACTTCCTGCATCATTTGACCTCACATTCCAGGATGTCTAGCTCTAGGTGAATGACCACACCATCATGGTTATCCAAGTCATTAAGACCTCTTTTTACAGTTCTTCTGTGTATTCTTGCTACCTCTTCTTAATCTCTTCTACTTCAGTTAGGTCCTTAAAATTTCTGTCCTTTATCATGCTCATCCTTGCATGAAATGTTCCCTTGATACCTCCAATTTTTTTTGAAGAGCTCCCTAGTCTTTCACATTCTATTGTTTTCCTCTATCCTTTCGCATTGTTCATTTAAGAAGGGCTTATCTCTTCCTGTTATTCTCTAGAACTCTCCATTCAGTCCTGTGTATCTTTCCCTTTGCCCCTTGTCTTTCATGTCTCTTCTCTCCTCAGTTATTTGTAAAGCCTCCTCAGATACCACTTTGTCTTCTTGCATTTCTTTTTCTTTGAGATGGTTCTCGCCACTGCCTCCTGCACGGTGTTACAAATCTCTATTCACAGTTCTTCAGGCACACTACCTGATCTGTCTACAAGATCTAATCCTTTGAATCCATTCATCACCTCCACGTATAATCCTAAGGGATTTTATTTAGGTCTTACCCAAATGGCCTGGTGGTTTTCCCTGATTTCTCCAATTTAAGCCTGAATTTTGCAATATGGAGCTCATGATCTGAGCTACAGTCAGCTTCAGGTCTTGTTTTGTTGACTGTATAGAGCTTCTCCATCTTCAGCTGCAAAGAACATTGTTGCTGCTGTTTAGTCGCCAAGTCATGTGCAACTCTACTGCAACCCCATGGATGGGAGCCCTCTAGGTTCCACTGTCTGTGGAATTCCCCAGGCAAGAATACTGGAGTGGGTTGCCATTTCCTTCTCCAAGGTATCTTCCCAACCTAGGGACTGAACCCAAGCCTCCTGCACTGGCAGGTGGGTTCTGTACCACTGAGCTAGGAGGGAAGTAATCTAATTTCAGCACTGACATCTGGTGATATCCATGTGTAGAGCTATCTCTTGTACTGTTGGAAAAGGGTGTTTGCTATGACCAGTATGTTCTTTTAACAAAACTCTGTTGGCCTTTGCCCTGCTTCATTTGCCAAACTTGCCTGTTATTTCAGGTACCTCTTGACTTCCTACTTTTGCATTCCAATCCCCTATGATGAAAAGGGAATCTTTTCTTTTGGTATTAGTTCTAGAAGGTGTTGTATGTAGGTCTTCACAGAACTCATCAACTTTAGCTTTTTCAGCATCAAGGGTTAGGGCATAGAGTTGGACTACTGTGATGCTGCCTTGGAAATGAACCAAGATCACTGTGTTGTTTTTGAGGTTTCACCCAAGTACAGCATTTCGGACTCTCTTGCTGACTATGAGGACTACTCCATTTCTTCTAAAGGATTTTGCCCACAGTAGTAGGTATAATGGTCATCTGAATTAAATTTGCCCATTTTCGTCCATTTTAGTTCACTGATTTCTAAGATGTCAATGTTCAACCTTGCGATCTCCTGCTTGACCATGTCTGGTTTACCTTTATTCATAGACCTAACATTCCACGTTCCTATGAATATTGTTCTTTACAACATCAGCCTTTTCTCTCACAACAGATACAATCACCACTGAGTGTCATTTCCACTTTGGCACAGCCACTTCATTCTTTCTGACGTTATTAGCAATTGCCCTCTGCTCTTCCTCAGCATACTGGACACCATGCTTCCTCATCTTCAGCAAGGGTCTCATCTTCAGGTATCCTATCATTTTGCCTTTTCATACTGTTCATGGGGTTCTCTAGGCGAGAATCCTGGAACAGGTTGCCATTTCCTCCTCCAGTAGACCCCACTGTGTCAGAACTATGACCAGTCCATCTTGGGTGGCCCTGCATGGCATGGCTCATAGCATCACCGAGGTATGCAATCCCCTTAGTCACGACAAGGTTGTGATCCATGAAGGGGAACCCAAGGCTTAGCACACAGTAAACTCTCAACTAATAATAGTTCCTTTCCCTTAACCTGCTTATCTCTCCTGTATATGCATTTTCCTTTCCCTGTATCTCCTACTCCCTTCCTTTCCTCCTCCTGTCTAATGATTATAGATGGTTTTTGCCTACTTCTCATTCCTTCTCTCGTTTCTCTGGTTTATAGTATTCCCATGCTTTGGGGAACTGACCCTCTGCCATTTTATGTGGTTCTGGTGACAATGACAATTCTCCAAGGATGGGTCCAATTATAGGTCTTCCTTCAGAAATTTAAGTTCTCAGTAGTCTGAGTCCATACATTTCTGTAGAAAAAGGCCTTCTAACATAAGCAGATAATAAGACCAACACAAAGAAAGAAGTCAAGAAATGGAGAAGATCCGGAAGACATTTAAATTTTTGGATCTGGCTGTTCCTGGAGTGCTCTATCTCCATTCTCAGTTCACTTCAGTCGCTCAGTCGTGTCCAACTCTCTGTGACCCCATGAACCGCAGCACGCCAGGCCTCCCTGTCCATCACCAACTCTCAGAGTTTACTCAAACTCATGTCCATTGAGTCAATGATGCCATCCAACCATCTCATCCTTTGTCGTCCCCTTCTCCTCCTGCCTTCAATCTTTCCCAGCATCAGGGCCTTTTCCAATGAGTCAGTCTTTGCATCAGGTGGCCAAAGTATTGGAGTTTCAGCTTCAGCCTCAGTCCTTCCCATAAATATTCAGGACTGACTTCTTTTAGGATGGTCTGGTTGGATCTCCTTGCAGTCCAAGGGACTCTCAAGTGTCTTCTCCAACACCACAGTTCCAAAGTATCAGTTCTTCGGCACTCAGCTTTCTTTATTGTTCAACTCTCACATCCATACATGACTAATGGAAAAACCATAGCTTTGACTACATGGACCTTTGTTGGCAAAGTAATGTCTCTATTTTTTAATATACTGTCTAGGTTGTTCTACTTGCAAAGTCAGAAAGTCACACTTTGGTTTAACCATTGTAGAACTGTTGTTATTTTCAGTGTTTCCCATTTGAAAAGCACAAAACATCTTGCTTCTCTAAGGGAACAGAAATAGTAAATCATTTCTTTACTTGCTGTGACCCTCAGTTAATTTACTTTTGTTATTAGTGGCTATTAATATAAAGATATTACCAAGTCCTACTATAGGGCAATCAAACATGTGTGGAAAGAGGGAAAAATAAAAGATAAAGCTATATGGAGTTATATTTGACCCTTGAAAATGTGTGGGGGTTAATCCAAGTGTAATTTATAGTCAGCCCTCAGTAACTGCAGTTCCTCCACATTCACAAATTCAATCAACCACAGACCTTATAGTACAGTAGCATTTACTACTGAAAATATAAAGTATAAGTGGACCTGGACAGTTCCAACCTGAGTTGTTTAAGATCAATGGCAGACTGAAAACAGCTGCCCATTGAAGATTTACATTCCAAGTGTCAGGGACCTTCAAGACAGCTTCTAATCATCAGTGCAAATGGTACTCACTTTTCACCCCTTCACATTTTTACCACTCTGCTCACTCAAAGCTGGGTAATATAAGATATGCATTATTTTGTGTCACTCTGGCTTTACATGATTCATTCTCTGGATCTTCAATATCTGAAGAAAGGCAACAGCACGTGCCAACAGGAAAAACACCCGCAGGCAGGAAGGATGAAAGCAAAGTCTTATGAGCGACAACATCCAGTAAGCTTTGAATAAGTCTTTATTCAGTTTGCCTGCCTAGAATTTCCCTACTTATTCTTTGGTGCTAAGCTTAAATGTCACTTTCTTTCCTTACCGATCACATCCTAGGAGAACTGCCTCTTCCTCCTCTCCCTCTATTGCAGCAATTACAAAATTATAATTATTTATGTTAGTAGTAATGAGAACTTAAATTTCTGTAGTTAAAAAACAGGAAATAGAGCAGATGAAGTACAGAAACACTGTAGTAACAAAATTGACAGCTTGACAATGGAAAGGATCTAATGGGGAGGGAATTCAAAGATAACTCAGAGTTCAAGTTTGGATGAGAGGGATGAGCCAGTAATAGAGAAAGGGAAGTTAGAAAGAATAATACAGTTTGGATGAGAGAAAATTCAGAACTGAGTACTTTGAGCTTGATGGAATAACAAACAGGTGGCGCTCTCAAGCTGGAAACTGAAAGTCAAGCAGCTTCCATATGGGTGGGAGTTGTCTGAAAGAGGTATTCACTGAAGCTAAAAAACACTGTAACATTACAAGGAAAAAAGTCTAGATTAAGAAAAATGTATAAGGCTAATACTTAATAAAGAAGTTGACCTTGTGAAAGAAAAGAAGTTTCTAGAACATATAGGAGAACCAGGACTACTGAGTTACAAGGAAAATCAGGAGAAGGGATTCACACTGTCTAATCTGAAAAATTAAAAACCTAAAACTAATACTAGACATGCCTCTGTTCGGCAGCTCAGAAGGTCATTAATAAAGACAAGGAGAACAGTTATACTGAAAAAGAAGATAGAAAAATTAAAACAAGAGACATACTACTTTTACTTTGGGTTGTGCCTAACACCAAAAGAAGTGGGGGTGGGGGGCAGGAGCAGAGGATGGAGGAAGTGGCAGAAAGAATAAGGAAAAGTGGTTTGGGGTTTTGTTGTTGTTGTTGTTGTTGTTTTTAGGCCAGTAAAGACGCTGTTAGGAGAAATTGAAATTAAAATGATTTAGGATGAACTTAACGAACCTATATATTCTAGAGGTACTTAAACAAGCACAGCTTCATCTTATTACAGAATGTTCGACACTGAATTTTGTTTTTAATCTCTTGTGTGCTCAGTAGCTCAGTCATGCTCAATTCTTTGTGACTCCATGGACAGTAGCCCACAAGGCTCTTCTGTCCATGGAATTTTCCAGGCAAGAATACTGCTGTGGATTGCCATTTCCTTCTCCTGGGGATCTTTCCAATCCAGGAATCAAACCCACATCTCCTGCATTGCAGACAGATTCTTCACCACTGAGCCACCAGGGAAGCCCCATTCTAAAGAGTAGCTGGGATACAAACGGTCATGAAGTAGTCGTGAAAGCCTAACGGACACATCCCTGACACCAAATGGTACAGAGGAGGGGAAATTACACAATTTACTGATAAAGAAAGCAAAGCTGAAGAAGCCTCTGTTTGATGGTCTTAACTGTCTTACACTTTTCAAAAAAAAAAAAAGCAAGTGAAATAACCTGCAAAGTCTGAGAGCAATATACCATTACAGGCTAGGAAAGAGGCAGAAAAGGTCTGAAACAGCCCCTGTAGGAAGTCAGTCAGAAAAGAACTGTTAAACAAATGTTAAGTATTTTGCAGCACCCTTTAAGAATTTATTAAAACTTAGAAATTAATAATTTTTTATTGCTTTAATGTAGTTCCTAGTCTAGCTTGGTGTTTTGCTTAAACATGAAAGTAGTACCTGATTATTCAACAAATCCCTAATAGCTATTTTTTTAAGGACAAGTATTTGAGAGAACTATGCTTCCCTGGTGGCTCAGATGGTAAAGAATCTACCTGCAATTTGGGAGACCCCAGTTTGATCCCTCGGTCAGGAAGATCCCCTGGAGAAGGGAATGGCAACCCACTCCAGTTTTCTTGCCTGGAGAATCGCATGGAGAAGCCTGTAGGACTACCGTCCGTGGCGTCGCAAAAAGTCAGACATGACTGAGCAACTAACACTTTCACTTTCTTTGTATAAAGAAAAAGAATTCTAAAGTAGAAATGGCTATACCTTCTGACAGCTGTCACTTATTATTATGGTTGAAAATTAAAATTCCCTGGGAAAATATGAATGATGATTATCTTTAACATTTTGAAGCTTCGTAAGTTACAGAAAGAAGTTTCCCCTTCCTTTACACTGAAATTTTTTCAATTATATAATTTATATTTAGGTATTTTATATGTGGGCTTCTCTGGTGGCTTAGATAATAAACAATCTGCCTACAATGCAGGAGACCTGGGTTTGATCCCTGGGTGGGAAAGATCCCCTGGAGAAGGAAATGGCAACCCACTCCTGTATTCTTGCCTGGAGAATCCCATGGACAGAGGAGCCTGGTAGGCTACAGTCCATGAGGTCACAGTTTCAGTGGGACATTTAAAAATACATGGTATAGCATATATTCAAAAGAATATTATTGTCATAAAAACAGTCACCTTAGAAAGCTTTAAATTTATTCCTAGAATGCTGCCATTGCACAATAAGCTTTGGGATTCTACTTTTGGAACTCCTTTAAAGTCTTAACACAATCTTTATAATACTATCAAAAGTGAAAAATCTTCATTTCATACAGGTTTGATTTGGGGATATTTTTGGTTATCATAAGATGATTTATTTAAAATAAAAATGCCATTTCAAGCAAAAAAGTGTGACTATAAGGCAGGAACAAACTTTTTTATGCTGCTCTAATGACACATCAGTAAAATATATTTACAGCTACATTCCCCTCCTCTACAAGGCCTGCTTTGCAGGTCACCACTCGTATAGTCTATTATGTTGGATAAAAATAAAGGTTCAACCATTTTATAGCCATACTTCCTATTACCGCAGATGATACAAGAACCTCTGATAGTTTCTAAGAGTCAAAATTATTGAATATTTAAAAGTAGTCATAACACTCACATTTTTAAATTTAGCTAGTTGTTTTTCAATGCCCTATCTTTTACTATCAGTTCAGTTGCTCAGTCGTGTCCGACTCTTTGCAACCCCATGAACTGCAGCACGCCAGGCCTCCCTGTCCTCACCATCTCCCGGAGTTCATTCAAACTCACGTCCATCGAGTCGGTGATGCCATCCAGCCATCTCATCCTCGGTCGTCCCCTTCTCCTCCTGCCCCCAATCCCTCCCAGCATCAGAATCTTTTCCAATGAGTCAACTCTTCACATGAGGTAGCCAAAGTACTGGAGTCTCAGCTTTAGCATCATTCCTTCCAAAGAACACCCAGGACTGATCTCCTTTAGAATGGACTGATTGGATCTCCTTGCAGTCTAAGGGACTCTCAAGAGTCTTCTCCAACACCACAGTTCAAAAGCATCAATTCTTTACTATACTATACTGAAAATTACACCCTTGGCATATACCTGATACCAGCCTACTCAGTCTGTGGTCTATACCTGCTACACATACATATACACGTGCACACCTCTAATTTTTAATTCTCTATACACATATTTTTTTCCCTAATTTGTCACCTGAATGTTATCTGTCAGCTTTGCCTCCAGATGAGCCCTAGGACAGTCTTCCCAACAGTAGCCATATATATCCTTTGGCTCTTCTTCCTGGAGCCCAACTTGGCTCAAAGTTAACTAAAAATGCTCTATTCCACTTTCTACTTCCAGAACAAAAAATAACTAAAAAGCATAATTTTTTCCTATGTTCCTAAAAAGCTTCCATCACTTTTAAAGCCCTACCTCTGACAATTATTCAACTTTGCTTTTATTCTCTTCAAAAGTCTTAATTAAGTCAGCAATTAAGACTATCCTTATTCTCAAAGTTGTACATATGAACTAAAAAATGCCCAAGAAAAGGTTTAATCAGTCATCCTGATGTTTCAAGGCAGTCTCAGATTTGTCCATTGCTGAGTCACCTCCTAAGACCATAAGCCTTGTTTTTAATTCAGAAAAAACGTATGTAGACATAAAGTGTTAAGGGAAAGAGTCAAGGTACGTTCCAGGGAAAGGTCAGTGAATGTCTACCAAGGTGTGAAAACCAAAATAGAAGAAAATTAAAATAATTCACTTGATGGAGAAAGAAGCAGAGGCCAGAGAGGGCAAATGGCTTACCCAAGTTTATACATCTGGGTGGCAGAGATAATACTCCTATCCAGGTCTCCAGATTCCAAGCTCAAAGCTTTTCTACTTTATCCATTCTTAATCCATACTAAATGAAAAGAGCCAAGAAACAAAAGACCATTTACTGTATGACTCCATTAATGTCTAATTTCTATAAATCACAAAACTACAGAGACAAAATACAGACAAGTGGTTGCCTGGAGCTGAGGGCAGGAATAGGGGTTGGGCAAATGGGCAAGAGGACGCTTTCTGGAAGGCAAAAATGTTCTAAAATTGGATTGTGATACCTGTTGTATGACTATATTATTGTTGTTTAGTCACGAAGTCGCAACCCCATGGACTGTACCACCAGGCTCCTCTGTCCATGGGATTCTCCAGGAAAGAATGCTAGAGTGGGTTGCCATTTCCTTCTCCAGGGGGTCTTCCCGACCCAGGGACTGAACCACATCTCCTGCATGGGCAGGCAGATTCTATTTTTTTTTTTTTTACATTTGAATAGAAAATTTATTATTTTCATTTTCCAAGTGTTTTCTTTTTCTATCAGGGGAAAGAAAAAAAAGAAATCTTAAGGACAGTTGTCACTTGCTGCCAAATTGAGGGTAGTCTTTCTCTGGTGGTTTAGTCCCTTAAGTTGCGTCTGACTTTTGTAACCCCATGGACTGTAGCCTGCCAGGCTCCTCTGTCCATAGGACTCTTCAGGCAAGAATTCTGGGTTGCCATTTCCTTCTCCGGGCAGGCAGATTCTATACCACTGAGACCCCAACTATATAAATTTACTAAAATTTGAATGGTGAATTTTATGATATATAAATGATTAAACTTCAATCAGTTCAGTTCAGTCTCTGTCATGTCCAACTCTTTACAACCCCATGAACAGCACGGCAGGCCTCCCTGTCCAATAAACTTCAATAAAGCAATCCAAAAAATTACTAAGAAAGAACTCAGATTTTAGCTTTACAACTGTGGAGCTCTCAGAAAATTTTATGTCAAAAAGAGTACTAAAACATGAAGAAACCAGCCTTTTTCCAAACTTCAGATCCTTTTCCTTTCAGAATTTTCAAAAGTTAAATACCTGACTTTCTAACCTTGTATTTGACATGGAAAGAGAAGGTGACAAGGCACTGTGCAAATATACACAGAAAAAACATGCACATTTCCTTCAAAAATACTTTAGTTGTTGATCATTATTTCCTTTTAGGTAGGATTCCGCATGGCTCTAAGTGAACTTCGGCAGACAATTATAGAACAGAGAATGTGCTCTTATATCTGTTATCTAACAATCTGCTCCAAAACAGAGTTCTTCGCTGATTTCATTTTCACCATTATAATTTGTGCCATTATAAACACTAATAAGAGGAACCATTCCTAAATGCATATTAGCAAGTTTCTTTAGTTTATTATTTGTACATCCTCATTAGGTATACAACTCTTTAGCCTACTCAGCACAAGAAGCATAGTCCTCATTTACTTACAAATTAAGAATGACATTATATTATTCATCCTATGAATGCTTTACACCTGTAAGTATCAAGCTGGTAATCTACTGCTTGGATCTTAAAAACAAACAGTTCTAACTGGTGAAGGCCCAGATGTCCGTAATCATGTCAGAGGAAGCAGTCAGAATTACTCAGTAAATCTACCTTTCTAATACCACTGAGGCTTCTTTAACCAATGCTGAAGAAAGACTTTTTGACTCAAGAGCTTCAATTACCACCTTCTAAACCCTAAAATTTCAATAACTTTCTAAAAGATAAATAAAAATCTGAAACTTGCAAAAAGACAACAAAATATTTACCCTGGCTTAAGTTCTAATTTTAAAGAATAGATTTTTCTCAAAATTACAACCTTTTGCCATTTGGTAACTGACTGAATTAAGTAGTTACTCACAAAACTCAACACATACAAAAAAACTACAATCTCTACTGAATATATCTCTTTCAGGTACAACTCCATATGTTAGAGAAACTGAATCAGTCAGATCTCTAATGACTAGGGCACTAATCATCAAATATACATTTCTCTCTGTGAACAGTCCACAATAACTGGCTTAAATCTGCTAAAACTACTCCCATGAAAGGAGAACATTACTGTCCATTTTTGTTTCAGAGCTGTTCTCTTCAATGGACATAGGTTTCTACTGTTTGGGTTTGTTAGTTTGTTTTTTTTTTTAAACATTAAATTATTCCAATGAGGCAGACAAAGGAGGTAAAGAGACATTCTGAAAAGCAATTCCGTGTAGTCAGAAACTCCATAGACGAAGACAGAAATAACAGAGAAGGCATAAGACTGCATTTCAAGAAATGGAAGAAGGGACTGCCATGTATTTAATAGTAAGCAGAACAATAATATGACTGACACAGGACTCCTAACAATGAACCAGCACCTCCCATATCCCTTTTCATACAAAAGCATTAATAAATGATTAATAATGAATTGGGATTCCCTGGTAGCTCAGTTGGTAAAGAATCCACCTGCAATGCAGGAGACCCCAGTTCGACTCCTGAGTCAGGAAGATCCACTGGTAAAGGGATAGACTACCCACTCCAGTATTCTTGGGCTTCCCTGGTAGCTCAGCTGGTGAAGAATCCGCGTGCAATGGGGGAGACCTGGGTTCCATCCCTGGGTTGGGAAGATACCCTGGAGAAGAGAACAGCTACTCACTCCAGTATTCTGGCCTGGAGAATTCCACAGACTATATAGCCCATGGGGTTGCAAAGAGTCAGACACAACTGAGTGACTTTCAATAATTAAACCCCACATCAATCTGTATTTCTTCCAGTCTCTGCCTACTGTTGCAAAAGAATGAAGCTATTTTAATAAAATTATTGTTAACATAAAAGCTAATGTTTTACCAGGAAATATTCTATGAACTCTAAGAAAGAAAAAAAAACAATCCTGCAAAGGTAACTCCCAGGTTTTTCACCACTGTTGGAAAAGAAGACAGATGATAAACAGGGAGATGAAGGGAGTGGATGGAGTGGAAAAAACTGAAAAAGAAATCTCCCTCTAAAGAAAGCAGGTTCATCAACCAGTACATCCCTCTCTCAGTCTCCCACCCTTCACTGGTCCCAAGCTTACCTAAGACTGAGACAATGAATGAAATATAAAAGCTACAAACTATATTTTTCCACCTTTACTATTTAACAAGATATTACAATAAATTAATTTTAAAAACTATAGAAGTGATTTTAAAAGCTAGCTTATGGAATATTAACTCATTTAATAACATTGGGATGTTTTTACAGCTTGATGGTTTGTAAATACCATTTTTACTACAGACAAATTTATTCTAAAGCTCTAGGTATTAAGTCATATTAAATGGCATTTATCTCATCTAAGGGATATAAACAGCCAGCCATAAATTAGTAAAAATTTAAAACTCATTCATGGTTCATTAACAGTCTTAAAAAAATAAGAATTACACAGACACAAAACAGATTCATTTTAGTTACAAATTTGGGGTAAATCAAATAGAACAATCTTCCATTTCCCTTCACTTTTGTTCATTTACAAACAGAAAGCTACAGCATTTACAACTCACATGATGTAACACTTCTCATAACTGAGATGCTAAAATAAACATGAGCTTAATGTCCCATTTACATCAAAGATTAGCATCAATAGTTTATTATTTATTTTCTACTATGAACCTGCAGCCATGAAATTAAAAGACGCTTACTCCTTGGAAGAAAAGTTATGACCAACCTAGATAGTATATTCAAAAGCAGAGACATTACTTTGCCGACTAAGGTCTGTCTAGTCAAGGCTATGGTTTTTCCTGTGGTCATGTATGGATGTGAGAGTTGGACTGTGAAGAAGGCTGAGCGCTGAAGAATTGATGCTTTTGAACTGTGGTGTTGGAGAAGACTCTTGAGAGTCCCTTGGACTGCAAGGAGATCCAACCAGTCCATTCTGAAGGAGATCAACCCTGGGATTTCTTTGGAAGGAATGATGCTAAAACTGAAGCTCCAGTACTTTGGCCATCTTATGCGAAGAGTTGACTCACTGGAAAAGACTCCAATGCTGGGAGGGATTGGGGGCAGGAGGAGAAGGGGACGACGAGGATGAGATGGCTGGATGGCATCATGGACTCAATGGATGTGAGTCTGAGTGAACTCTAGGAGTTGGTGATGGACAGGGAGGCCTGGCGTACTGCGATTCATGGGGTTGCAAAGAGTCGGACACGACTGAGCGACTGAACTGAACTGAACTATAAACCTTATTTACACCTACCAGTCACTGCGACTGTGACAAGTAGAAACATTAAGCCTGATCTTCTTAACGTAAATATGTTAAATCATGTTTATTCAGTTTATCCCTGAATTAGTTTAATTTCAAAAAAGCCCAAGTTCTTAGATACAACAAATACAGGAGAGTGATCTTCAAAGCTTTATTCCAGTGCTTAAATGAATAAGTTATACTATAGAACCAATACAAAAGAAAAGAGAATGATAGCAAAGGCAAGTTTGAATTATATCTGTTCTAGCCTTATGTGTCAATTTGTCAATTTTTTTAAACTTAAAATTCAACACATTTCCTCTTCAAATGTCCTTTTCTGACAAAAAATTATCACAAAAAGATATTTTTAAAGTAGTAAATGAGTGTAATATTGGGTTTTTAGCAAATAAAGCCTATATCTTTAAAAATGTAAATGAAATTAACTCTATAGCTCTACTTTTTGAAAAGAGCATGAATAACTTGTATTGAAATACATGCTATAATCTCACAGGCTCTATTTGCTCTTCTTCCATTAGAAGGAAAATCTAGAGTATTGCATAAAGTCCATATGGGCTTTATCTTTAAAATATTATACAGACTGATATAAAGTCATTTAATCAAGGAAGAAAAAACTATGCCAAGTGAATGATATAGTTCATTTTATTGGTTTGATTCCTAATTATCACAAAGAGAAAATCACAGGATGATGGAGGATGGTTGGAGAAGGGGAGGAGTAATCAAGAAAGTAGAATGTAGAAAGAAAGGAAGGTTGAGATTTGAGACTAAACTGTTAATATATATATACATACCCATATAACCTTCTTTGCTCTGAATTTTAAAAGGTCTTTTTTAAAAGAATCAGTTTAAATATTCCTTACTTTAAGACATGTTTCTTTCATTATAACAAGCTACAATTCAATAGTACAATTCAATATCAATTCAAACTGCAAAACCATATACTATATGGTACAGAAATATAAGCCAGAGAATCATCAACAGGAGAACCAAGGGAAACTTGGTATTGATCCTCTAAATCCTATATATACAATACTACTGTTGACTACAGAAGACTGGAGATTGATATCTCATTTGAAAAGTACCAATAGGACCACTACTAATGCCTGAGTAGAAAAATTATGCTGGTTTCAGAGTTGTTTAGAATCTCAATTTTGTTTTATTTTTAAGTAAAGAAACTTAATTACATGTTTATTTTTACATTTGCTTTTATGATTATGAAATGAAAATGCTTTTACTTTTATAAGTGTGCTATAATATGAAATGGGTATGTTCACCATTTAATTAAACCAAGAGACTTACTCATACTGTGCAGTGAATCAAAAAGAACCATTAAAGAAATGAAAAAAATATATGAAAATATTCTAGAATATCTTATTAAACTGATTAATTTATAGCATTAGCTTTTTAAATACAGCAAACACCTCACTGGTCTGTATTTCACAGATATTTTCATTCCTTCCAAAGAATCTACTTTTTTATTTTACCACCACTGAAATTCTATTTACACAATGAATAGCAATGGAGAACAGCCCAACTACTACCCTCAGAAAACTAAAATATTCTGATTTTAATGTACACACAATCAATCCTAACCTCGAATTTGAAGAATATGTGAACCGTAAGAAGTAAAATCAAAACTGATTGCAGTTCAGAAACCTAAATAAAGTGCCACAGATAAAAAAAATTACTGCTTCATATTGAAAAGCACAAGTTCAATTTCATAGATCAGCTGGACTCACTGCATTATATTGCAGGAGAGAGATGTTAAGAAGTGACCTTGGGATCCTGCTCTCCAGATGTTTAAAGGACCCATTTTTTAATTGCAATTACCTTTACTTTTGATAAACACCTAACTAGTATTTATTGAAAATAAATACCTAGCTATTGATAAATACCTAGCTAAATACTACACACTTGATATCTTTGCTCTTATAAGACTCTACTTGAAGCTCTTTTGAAATTTTAGGACTATAGATATTATAAAGAAAAAACTTAAGATACAACATGCACAAAGGGTTAACAAATAACTGCTTCCTTTCTGATGCAATGCATAAAAAGGTTAAGAAACTATCATCATATACCCTAAGTTTGGAGACATACTTTCCAAGGTTTAAAATGAGAAATTTAACAAATCTTATGCATTTATTTCCAGATCACGAAAAAACTTCTAACTAATTTGTAATATACAATATATATACTCCACAAGTAATTATGGACAGATAAGATATATATCCATTATCAATTCCCTTACTCTTTTAACTAAAAATTAAATTTCTTTCTGATCATAAAAATCTGGTTTGGGGTGTTTTAAAAGTTCAAATATATATTAAGCCATGCTTTGCTTTGGCACTAGCTCCCCCTCCAGACCAACCTACTGATATAACGGGCACTTAAAAAAATAAACAAGGAACAGAAGTTTTTCCAAGCCACTAGTGATTTAAAAATTCACCACTTTTAAAGACACTCCAATGCCTTAAAATAACTAGTTAAAATTTGCAACCAAATACTGCAGAATGTAATCTAAGTTACTGTTTTTCAATTCTCTCTCTCAAAACTGACTTGAAGGAAAACAACTTTAAGTGTCTATTTCAATTTAAGAACATCCTAAAATACAATCTATATAATGCTATGTTTTATGGAAATTATTTTGAATCACTGTCTTAATAAACCATAAGATATTCTTCATGTTAACTCACTACTTGATCAAAGACACATTTTTGCATCTGTTTCTGCTATCTATGCAACTTTCATTCCAGCTGTTCAGCAATTTAAGTAGAATCCTCAGTTTATAAAGCAAGAAAAGGAAAATTCACGCCTCCAAACCACCCTTCTATGTTCTTTAAATCCTATTCATTTCTAACACCCTGCATTTTTACATACTAAGCTATAAATCATAATCTCAAATCTTTGAATTCCCACCTTATCCTTACTATTGTAATAGGTATGAATCAAACTAAGATTTACTATGTGCATTTTATGGTATATTTCACAAGGCTAGCAATGTACAAGGCTCTATTATACATCATAGGATTTCAGGTTAATTTTAAGTTACTTTCAAGAGAGAATACAACTTACTTCACTACTTCAGCATAACTCTATAGTGCTGCAAATCTCTCTCCTAAAAAGTTTTCTATATGATGCATTCTTTAAAAGAAATATGCATAAAAACAAAAGTTAATCAAGAAAATAAATATGCACTTATCCCCAAGAATAACAAGGAAGCAAAAAACTGCAATTAAACCTTGCTTGCAGTTTCTAAAGAGAACCAAGCCAAAGTTCAATCAGTTACATGCGATGAGTTTAACTGTAAACTGAGAGAAAACTTTTCTCGAAATTTAGTCTGCGTTACCTTGAGGTCTGGGGTTTTTCTATAGGAGATTCTGGCTTGCCTGGGTCCACACTCTTGAGCTGGATTAAGTCAACTGTAAACCAACTCAAACATGGGAATAAGAAATAACGCCCTGCTCTATCCAAGGCCTCACTCAAACGCTAAAGCTCACCAGGGATAAATTCTAACCATGACACTGCCATTTAACTTAAGAAATACACTGCGTCTCTGACATTATGTGTGGCTGAAGACTGCAATCCCCACTGTGAGGGAAAAAAAAAAAAAAACAGGTGCTGCACACGACAGCCCACTCACTCTTGCAGGACAAACCTCCTTTAACTGGAGGTTAAATAAATAAATATTTTGGAACTCATTTAACCTTCCCAAATAAGTTTGGAGCTCTAAAGCAGCCAGCTCATCATTTCCACGTCAAACGAGGGTGCAGCGGCACTCAAGCCGTGAAACTGCCCTGGCACTGGCCCCTCGCCGGGAGCGGATCTTTGCACGGGTCCACTCCCCGATTTCCTGCCGGAGAAGCCCTCAGGAAAGCCCTTAACGCACAAGCATGCTCCTCCCCACAGTCGTGACACCAGGGAGCGAGTTGCTGGAGAAAGGTTAGGTAAGAGCAGAGGAGACGAGGGACACCTCCCACCGCCGCCCCCATCTCCTTTCCACGGTTTCTGCCCCTGCCCTAACCAAGGATGCGAGACGCCGAGGGCAGCAGCCGAGCCGCTCCACGCCCCGGCCGAGGCGGCAGGCGTCCCTAGTCCCCTGCCCGCGGCCCCAACCCCCGCACCCCCGCGGCCGCGCAAAGGCACCCATCAGAGGGTCCCGGGGCTCCCTCCCCACTTTCCCCGGAGCCGCTGCGTAAGCAGCAGCAGTGGCAGCAAGAGGCCCGGGGGTCTCCTCGGGGGAAAGAGAGCTGCGACGGCCGGCAGGCACCTCCCCGGAGCCTCCTGAGATCCCGCGCTTGCCCACCTCCAGACCCCGGGGCGCGCGGGGCCCGGCTCCCAAACGCCCCCTTACCCGAGGCGGGAGCAGAGGCGGTCTCCGCCGCTCCCCAGCAGCCGCCGCCGCTACAGCCCTCAGCCGCAGCTGCCCCGCGCTGGGGAAGTGGGAGGGGTGGCTGGGTGGAGGATGCTACTCCCTACTGAAGGGAGAGGAAGAAACGGAAACAGGAACCTCCGCCGTCGCTGCTTAACGGAGCCTTCGGCGCCACTGACTGAGGGAAAGCGCGAGGCGGCGCGAGCCAGGCAGTCGCTGACAGCGCGAGACCGAGCGCGAGCCGGGTCCCGGGCGCGCGACCCCGAGCAGCGCCGGCCCCATTCCGCGAGGAGAGGGATGAGGGGTCGGCCGGGGGGCGGCGAGGGGCGGGGGCCTGGAGCGAGGAGAACCGGGCTCCTCGGGTCTACCGGAGATAACACGCGCACGCGCCTGAGCGGCTCTGACCGCGAGCGCAGGCGGGGAAGCCTCGGCTAGCGCAAGCGTGCCCGCGCGAATGGGAGCGCGCGCCCCTCAGCGTCCCAAGCTGCTGGGAGAAGGCGCGCATGCGCTGGCCACTGCCTCCTACGGCGACCCCCGCCTGTGCCAGGGCTTCTCCCCGCCCCTTCTCGCCGCGCCCGTGGACCGCGTAGCCGCAGCGTCCGACTGCCGGGCTGAGCCGCGGGCCACAGCGGGACGGGGAGACTTCTAGCAGGGGCAGCAGGGTGTGCGCACGGGCGCCGACTCCGACACGAGTGTAGGCCGCCCTCTACCGCTTGAAGGCCAGAGGCTGAAGGAGGCGCGAGCGGAGCCGGGCTTCCCCACTCCCGGGAGCGCCACCTCCGGGGAATGCCGTATTCTCAACCGCCGGGAAACGGATCGGCCCGTGCCAGTTCAGCCCGCGGCCCTTAAGTACCACTGGTACTGGAGATACGAAGCAGGCTCCTTGCTACTTTTTAGGAGTGATCGCTGCTGCTCAGCCCCCCGTAGCGCAGGTCTGGCCGGTCCGCTGCAGCTTGCAAAGCACGATCATAGAATGGCATCGCACTCCCATGCCAATAGCGAAGCCCGGTTTAATCTTTTGAGAGCTGGTCTTCCACATTCGCCTGGACAGAAAGACCCCTCCCCCATGAGAGCCTGGGTTCGGTGCCTGGCCTCTCCCCCCGACCCGCGGCTGCAACAACCCCTCCAAGGCGGAAGTTTATTCAGTACGGGAAAGAGAACATGGGGCGGAGGAGGGAGCTTTTCCCTAGAATGCTTCCTACCCGGCTCGGACTCGGGAAAATTCCTGGCGCCCGCGATGCAGAGCAGTGGGCCGAAGAGATAGCCCAGTCCAGCCCTGACGGCGAGCTGAGCCGGAGGAGCTGAGCGAGCCGCCCCGGCACACAAAGTAGTCGCGAGCCGAGGCGGGGGTGCTACGGTGGCCAATCAGAGACACGAACCGCGTGAGTGGAGTGCGAGTCAGCCAATCGGAGGGCGGGAGGATGAGCTTCCCGTACCGAACTCTTCCCTGTAGCCTCCGGACCCAGATCCCAAGCCTGGGTGCAATACCTTGAGAAAGCGAAATGGTGCCCGTAAAGACGAGAATGACTTCTCTAGACTTGGATGTTTTTAAGTAAATGCCTTGGGAACCTATCACAGAGCGAGATCGGCGGCCTTTTAGATGCCAAGTATGAAAGGATCACAGAAAGATTTAAGAGGCTGCCAAGACTGCAATCTGCCTAACAATAAATTTACAATATTTGTTGACACCTTTTTAGAGTCCAGAAACTGTATTACAGAAATACAAATAAGATTCTGCTAATTCAAAAAAAAAAAAAAATTCCCTGTCCTCGAAAAGTTTAGTTTCCTCTGAAAGAGGTTTGTTGGACCTTGCGACTGGTTTTTATCATCAGTCGTTTAAAGAAAAAGCTCTCAGTGAAGTAGTTTCCAGTCATTTTTATGATTGTCTCCCTGTAAGAAGAGAAATTTGAGAAAATAGTAGAGTGACTGATCTAAGGTTACACAAAAATATATACTGGCAGAGCCAGAACTATATTCTAACTTAGCGTTTATATTCCATCATTCAACCATCATTTATCCTATGCGTGGTTGCTATCGCTTGCTGCAGACGTTTCTGCACTAAGCTAATAACTGAACAAAAGTCTGCTATAATGGCTACGTACCTTAGTTGTTGGAATTGAACAGAAATTTTAGACATATGCCGTAGTAAGATAGATTAAAGGCCAAAGTTTTAACAATCAAACTCTAGGTACTTTTTAGAAGTCAGAGGCGAGGTCGATATCTGCTTTCTTAATTTAAACAGTACTTTTTAACAATACTTTAGCAAGCATGTTTAACTTTAAGATCTCCAGTTTCAAAGCTTTCCTTTACATTTGCCTCAAAACTCCTGGGTTTTTAAATATTGCCTTCATTTTTCCTTTCCAAAAGCCTACATGAAATACTTATATTCTCTAACTCTTTCTGCTCAAAAACAAAATCTATCCAAATAATGTTTGTCCGGAATTTCTTGCACATTTATAGGCTGGTTCTTGTCTTCTTCTTGTTGTTTAGTGGCTAAATCATGTCCAACTCTTTTGCAACCCCATGGATTATAGCCCACCAGGCTCCTCTTTTCATGGCATTTCCCAGGGAAGAATACTGGAGTGGGTTGCCATTTCCTTCTCCAGGCATCTTCCCCACCCAGGGACTGAACCCACCTCTGCGGCATTGGCAGGCGGATTCTTTACTGTGGCGCCATCAGGGAAGCCCAAACCAGATAATTTGCTGTCTGTAAAATAAATATACTCAGAAACTAGTCCTTAACAATTTGGGTTGCATTCTGTTGAGTCAATGTACATCTCAGTCACTGACAGAACACAGCCCTTTCCAGGACATACCCAGCATTTAGTGGCCACCATATCAGTTAAACAACTGATTTTTTGAGAACCAGCCTTTACACATTAAGGTCTGGGCCAGTAATGAATTTCAACAAAATTCCCAACAGTTCCAGCTTTTTAAAAAACACATTTCATTTACTCTTACAAAAGAGGTTACTACTGAAACTCTGCCTTCTTGCCAGGTTAAATTTCTGACAGAAAAAATTCCCCAAAAGATTCTAAACATCTCTGGCTACTGTAGACATCTCTGTCAAAGGCTGATTTCTCCATAAGCTCCAGCCTCCCTCTGTGCTTCTGGACCCTCTGTCTCTTCTTACTCCATCTGCCTCTCATCATGCCTGGTGTCTGATATTTGCTTGAGCAAGTAGAATTGCTCCACCCGCCCCAACGACTCTGTCACCAGCGAGGCGTTAGGCCTATCTTTGCTTATCTGAAAACTTACAGGCAAGTTCTGCTCAACAAAACACGGTACAGAACATTCTTTATGAGATGTTTTGCTAAGAACTAATAGAACCTTGTCCCTACTTTATATTCTTTTTCATAGCCTAGATTAAATTCTTTCACCAACCAGAACTTGTGGGGTCTTGCAGGTGGGGTGAGGTGGAGTCAACCATTAGACAATAGAAAAGATCAAAATGAAAGTTAGTGAGTACATGAGAAGCTATTGTATCAAGAGATTAGCTAGATCAAAGTTAATGAACTTGAATACCATCACATTTCCAAAATCCTGAACTTTCATGTAGGAGCTAGTTTGAAATTGACTACCATTTCATTAATGACAATAATAAAAATAATAGGCAAGTTATAATATGCTGAGTGCCAGGTCCCATGATAAACTGTTTATCTCCTTTATTTAATTTTAAAATCATCCCTTTGAGGTGGGCCCCTTATTACAGTGGTGGGAGGGAGCAGAGAGAAAGGTTGAGGAGGCTTTCAGGAGGTTCAGAGCAACTACTTACCAAATAGCTTAGAAAATTTTCCATCTTTACCAATGTGGACCAACTGAGTATCAGTCCTGAAAACTTTCTTATAAATTTTTTAAAATTTTAAACAAAATTTTAATCTTATTTTCTAATTGTTATTCTAGCTACATTTTACTCAGAGGATTCCATTTTATAGCAAATCATTCAAAAGACAGCACTGTTACTACTACATGCAAGAAGGTCTGACCTTGAGATAATCATTTTACCCATTTGGCCCTTAGTTTTCTCATCTGCAAAATAAAAAAGTTGGACTAGATAAACTTGAGTTGTTTCTCAGTTCTAAAACAATACATCTAGCTAGCTTGACACCCCATTGGCAGGAACTACAACAATAAAATATGGAAAAACAGTCCATACTTCCAAATCCAATAAAATTTTAAGTCACTTTTGAGCCATAGAAATTCCAACTACATCCACCCATGAAAGAGCCAAAGTCAATCTTTCCAATCAAAAGAATAAATGAAGCGATTGATTTAAAGACCAATGAAATTAGCCAAACTATCCTTCCCTATGACTTGCCTCCGTGGCTGAAATTTCTGTCTTCCCCATTAAGGTAAAATGTCAGGTAGTTCACACTGTTGGTTTCTTATTCAGCACCTACTCTTGTTCCTTCCTTATTAATAGAGTTCCATGTTTTTGTTTTTATCTGTTTGTTTTTTAGATACCCATCCAACCTCCAGCTACAGAAGGGCAATTTGATCAGTCTGAGTCAATCGGTCTTTCCAGTCATATACAGCTCTTGTAGTTGGCTGGACCATGTGACTAATTAAAGTCACTAGCCAAGCGTCGGACACGACTGAGCGACTTCACTTTCACTTTTCACTTTCATGCACTGTAGAAGGAAATGGCACCCACTCCAGTGTTCTTGCCTGGAGAATCCCAGGGACAGAGGAGCCTGGTGGGCTGCCGTCTATGGGATCACACAGAGTCGGACAGGACTGAAGCAACTTAGCAGCTTCAGCAGTCTATAGTGGGTTGTGGATAGAAGTGATATGTGTCACTTCCAGGTAGAATACTTAATTGCAAGTATAAGTCCAAACTCTTCCCCAGTCTCAAGACCAGTATTGTTGAAGATGATAAAGCCTTAGTTAACTTAGCTCCCTAAGAAAGGACAATGTGGAACAGCCCACCTCCTTCCTTCATCAAGTCAGGATGGATATATAGTTTGAATAAAGGCTACACCTTTGTTGTTTAAGCTACTGAGATTTGGTTTTGTTTTTTGGTTTTTTACTGCAGTGTGACCTAGACTCTAAGTTATGCCAGACCCTAGACTATTCTAATTATTAGACCTGAAAACTGTGTGAAAGTGAAAGTGAAGTCGCTCAGTCCTGTCCGTGGGCTGTAGCCCACCAGGCTCCTCCCTCCATGGGATTCTCCAGGCAAGAATACTGGAGTGGGTTGCCATTTCCTTCTCCAGGGGATCTTCCCGACCCAGAGATCCAACCCAGGTCTCCTGCATTGCAGGCAGACACTTTAACCTCTGAGCCACCAGTGGTCCTGGAGTAAACTGACCCAATCAGAAGGATTTTTAGCCCATGCTTAGGAGGGAAGATTCTCTCCTTTCTACCAGGTATGAGCAAATCAGCCTATAACCCATATTGCCACTGGCAGCAATCTAACAGCCGTAAGAGGGACTAACTTAGAATGAAGCTGACCCACAAAGAATGGCAAACAGAGAGCAGACCCTTGAAGATATAGCTGAGCTGATGATTATATCACTTCTGAAGGCTAATCTTCTCTGGACTTCTAAACCTGCAAAATAATAATTTTGTTTGTTTGTCCACAATACTATAAGCAGAAAATACATCTTAAATATTTTTAATTTCATCACAGCTCCTAACACAGATCTATCTCAGGAAACACTCAAAAATAGGAATGAAATAAAATTTATAAAAAACATAATAGCTATTGTCTTCAGAAATAAAATATTACCTGCATTAACAAAGGGAAAAACGTTATTTGAATCAACTCAATCTTTTTACAGGTGAAGAGATTTAGACTCAGATATGTTACAAGACTCATGAAGTTGACATAGCATTGTTATGGCAGAATCAAAGAGGAAAAAAAAAACTAATAATCATTTCATCAAAAATGACCATAGTTTTCAACTCAAGATGGAGAAGTAATAGACAGTAGATTACCCTAGTAGTTAAAAACGTGGAAGTTAAGACAACTGTAGCTTACTTATTAGCTGGATGATCTTGAACATGGTATTTAACCTCCTTGATTTCTGGTTTTTCCATCTATAAAAGAGGTTAACAATCTCTAGCTCATAGAGTTGTGAGAAATAAACAACTCAACATGTAAAAAGCACTGAAGAAAATGCCAGACACATAGTAAACGTTCTATATATTGCAGCCATATCAAAAGTTGTGTGTGTGTGTGTGTGCGTGCATGTGTGAGTCACTCAGTCATGTCTGACCCTATGCAGTCCAACCCCACAGACTGTAGCCCTCCAGGCTCCCCTGTCCATGGAATTCTCCAGGCAAGAATACTGGAGTGGGTTGCCATTGTTTATTCATTGTTAAATTAACTTTTGTTTTCATTAGGATGGATACTGTTCTCCTTTATCATTTATTTAATTCAGGCCACTGACCTATGTTTCTCCATCTTGTATAATGATAGTGTAATCTTTATACCGGTGTAGCCAGCATACCTCTTTCCTAGAGAAATGCTATTCCCATTTCCACATTTCTATCACATGATAGCAGCCAAAGAAGTCATATTACTGCTGGACTGTCCCTTTGGCCATAGCTAACTGGTCAAGAGGTGAATTTCTGATGCAAGATGAACTGAGGAAGCCATTCCTCCAAGCTTTTTAGACTTTGGAAGAGAGGTCATGTCAAGCCTCACCTAGAATGAAATCTGAGAGACGTCATTGGACATTTTTTTGTAAGTGGAAAAAAAAAAAAAAAACATTCTGCACTGAGGAGATAAAGCCAATGGACAGAGAGAAGCAAAGAGTATGAAGAAAATGTCATTGTTACACTGGAATTCCCAGTTCCAGTTTTTCATGACCAATGGCAGAATCTTGCCTTTCTTCTTCTTAGGCTTGCCTTCTCCAAGGATTTCTCCCATATTCTTCCAATATATTTCCTATTTTGCATAAGCTAATTCCAGGTGGATTTATTTTAGGTGCAGTTAATATAACAATATACTATACGAAATAATAAAGTAAAAAAAATAATAAAAGGGAAAGTCTAGGATTACCTATCTTTATTAACAACTTGAGTGATGCCCTCTAAGAATATGACTGTCAAGTTTATAAAAATCAATCAAATTTTTTCAAATGCCAACTATATGAAAAGTACCTGTGGCAGATACTTCAAATTACCCCCTTTTAAATATTATCTTAGGATAACATGGCGGTGGCAGCCTGAAGAGGTGACCAAGAAAAAGAAATGCAAGAAGGCAAAGGAGTTATCTGAGGAGGTCTTACAAATAGCTGAGAAAGGAAGAGAAGTGAAAGGCAAAGGAGAAAGGGAAAGATATACCCAGCTGAATGCAGAGTTCCAGAGAATAACAAGGAGAGATAAGAAAGCCTTCTTAAGTAGACAGTGCAAAGAAATAGAGGAATTTCTTCAAGAAAATTGGAGTTACCAAGGGAACATTTCATGCAAAGATGGGCACAATAAAGGGCAGAAATGGCAAGGACCTAACAAAAGCAGAAGAGATTAAGAAGAGGTGGCAAGAATACACAAAAGAATTGTACAAAAATGGTCTTGCTTAACCATGATGGTGTGGTCACTCACCTAGATCGAGACATTTTGGAATGTGAAGTAAAGTGGGCCTTAGGAAGCATCACTATAAACAGCTAGTGGAGGTGAAGGAATTCCAGCTGAGCTATTTCAAATCCTAAATGATGGTGCTGCTATCATCTATACCCCAATACAAAATACTTTTGGTGTTAAAAAAAAAAAATTAAGCTAAAAAAAAAGATGATGCTGTTAAAGTGCCACACTCAATATGCCAGCAAATTTGAAAAACTCAGCAGTGGTCACAGGAGTGTAAACTGTCAGTTTTCATTCCAATCCCAAAGAATGTTCAAATTACCTTACAATTGCACTCATTTCATATGCTAGAAAGATTATGTTCAAAATCCTTCAAACTAGGCTTTAGCAGTATGTGAACTGAGAACTTCCAGATGTACAAGCAGTATTTAGAAAAAGCAGAGGAACCAGAGGTCAAATTGCCAACATCCGTGGATCATAGAAAAAGGAGGGAATTCCCAAAAAAATCTCCTTCTGCTTTATTGACTATGCTAAAACCTTTGACTGTGAAGATCACAACAAACTGGAAAATTCTTAGAACAGATGGGAATGCCAGACAACCTTACGTGTCCCCTGAGAAACCTGTATGCAGGACAAGAAGCAACAATTAGAACCTTACATGGAACAACAGACTGGTTCCAAATTGGAAAAGGAGTACATCAAGGCTGTATATTGTCACCCAGCTTATTTAACTTATATGCAGAGTGAAATTTCTTACAAGCTGGAATCAAAATTTCTGGGAGAAATATCAACAACCTCAGATATGCAGATGATACCACTTTAATGGCAGAAAATGAAGAGGAACTAAAGAGCCTCTTGATGAAGATGAAAGAGGAAAGTGAAAAAGCTGGCTTAAAACTCCACATTCAAAAAACAAAGATTATGTCTTCTAGTCCCATCAATTAATGGCAAATAGATGGAGAAAAAAGTGGAACTTGAGGCAGATTTTATTTTCTCTGGCTCCAAAATCACTGTGGACAATGACTGCAGGCATGAAATTAAAACACTTGCTCATTGAAAGGAGAACTATGACAAATCCAGACAACATATTAAAAAGCAGAGACATCACTTTGCAACAAAGGCCCAACTAGTCAAAGCTAGGGTTTTTTTTCCAGTAGTCATATACAGATGTGACAGTAGGACCATAAAGAAGGCTGAGCACCAAAGATTGATGCTTTTTATCTATGGTGTTGGAGAAGACTCCTGAGAGTCCCTTGGACAGCAAGGAGATCAAACCAGTCAACCCTAAAGGAAATCAACCCAAATATCCATTGGATGGACTGATGCTAAAGCTGAATCGCCAATACTTTGGCTACCTGATGCAAAGAGCCAATTCATTGGAAAAGACCCTGTTGCTGGGAAAGATTGAGGGCAAGAGGAGAAGGTGGTAACAGAGAATGAGATGATTGGATGGCATCACCGCCTGAATGGACATGAGTTTGAGCAAGTTCCAGGAGACAGTGAAAGAGAAGCCTGGTGTGCTGCAGTTCATGGAGCTGCAAAGAGTTAAACACAACTTAGCCACTGAACAACAACATATATTTTCTTATTCCTTCATGGTCCTATTGCCACTCAAATAAAATCTTATATTTCCTAGTCTCCTTTGCAATGGGTATGGCCACATTACTAAATTCTGGCTGTTGAGATATAAACATTGTATGGGACTTCTATTTTTTTTTTAAATCTTAAAAGGAATGGAGATAACAGTCTTCTACCTACTCTCCATCCTATTACCTAGGGTATGATGTGATGATTAGAGCCCTTTCAGCCATCTTGGACCCCGAGGAGGATAGCCATACACTAGGGATACCATAAATGAATAGGAAAGAGCCTGGCTCCCTGACAACCTTGTGAAACCACCATGCCAATACTAGACTGCCTACCTCCAAAATTCTTTTATGTAAAGATATATATATATAAGTTTCTATCTTATTTAAGCCATTATCATCTAGATTTTCCTGTCACATGTCACTGAATCTAATCCTGGTGCAATTCCATAGTAGCTTGATAAATTATATTAAGTTGGTTGTTGTGTTCAGTTCAGTCACTCAGTCGTGTCCAACTCTTTGCAATCCCATAAATCGCAGCCTCCCTGTCCATCACCAACTCCCAGACTTCACTCAGACTCATGTCCATCAAGTCCATGATGCCATCCAGCCATCTCATCCTCTGTCGTCCCCTTCTCCCCCTCCCCTAATCCCTCCCAGCATCAAAGTCTTTTCCAGTGAGTCAACTCTTCGCATGAGGTGGCCAAAGTACTGGAGCTTCAGTTTTAGCATCATTCCTTCCAAAGAACACCCAGGGCTGATCTCCTTTAGAATGGATCTCCTTGCAGTCCAAGAGACTCTCAAGAGTCTTCTCCAATACCACAGTTCAAAAGCATCAATTCTTCGGCACTCAGCTTTCTTCACAGTCCAACTCTTACATCCATACATGACCACTGGAAAAACCATAGCCTTGACTAGACGGACCTTTGTTGGCAAAGTAATGTCTCTGCTTTTGACTATGCTATCTAGGTTGGTCATAACTTTTCTTCCAAGGAGTAAGCATCTTTTAATTTCATGGCTGCAGTCACCATCTGCAGTGATTTTGGAGCCCAAAAAAATAAAATCTGACACTGTTTCCACTGTTTCCCCATCTATTTCCCATGGAGTGATAGGACCAGAGGCCATGATCTTTGTTTTCTGAATGTTAAGCTTTAAGCTACCTTTTTCACTCTCCACTTTCACTTTCATCAAGAGGCTTTTTAGTTCCTCTTCACTTTCTGCCATAAGGGTGGTATCATCTGCATATCTGAGGTTATTGATATTTCTCCCGGCAATCTTCATTCCAGCTTGTGCTTCTTCCAGCCCAGCATTTCTCATGATGTACTCTTCATAGAAGTTAAATAAGCAGGGTGACAATATACAGCTTTGACATACTCCTTCTCCTATTTGGAACCAGTCTGTTGTTCCATGTCCAGTTCTAACTGTTGCTTCCTGACCTGCATACAGGTTTCTCAAGAGGCAGGTCAGGTGGTCTGGTATTCCCATCTCTTTCAGAATTTTCCACAGTTTATCATGATTCACACAGTCAAAGGCTTTGGCATAGCTGGTTGTTAAAGCTTTACAAAAAGAGAAACAAATCCCCAAAAGTTTGAAAAGATTTGAGAGAAATGTAACAAAGACAAGTACATGCTAGTGTTACATTTTGAATTTTTAAACGAAAACTAAAGTACAGTCTTTGAAAGGATGGGATAGGTGCAAGAGAAAAAAATGCTCAAAGAGAAAATCTCCAGCCAAAAAAATAATTATCCCTGTCAAAATGTTACAAATACTTGCTCTAGTAAAAGTGAGCTTTGCTGATGTCAACAAAGTTAAAATGCTCCACTTTGCAGTAGCAAAAACTCTTTGAGTTCACTCCAGGAAACACTGGGTTCTAAGGGAAGAAACCAACTCTAACCAAACTGACAAGAGTCTGAAATACCAGAAGGCCCCTTCAGGGCAGAGATCCTGCCTATCTGTCTTGATCACCATTATGTAGCATATTTATCAAATGAGTTAATTAATTTTCATTGCTGTATAACTGCCAAGGGGAAAATCAAGAAACTAATAACCTCTGGTTAGTCAGGATCTTCTACGGTTTCCATGGGAACAAGGAAGTATAGAGTTGTGGTTCAGAACATAGATTCTAACTATATTTGATACTTGTTCTGACACTTAATAGTGAAGAGATGTTGAGAAACTGTTTAAACCTCTCTCTGTCTTGTTTTTTCACTCATGTAAAATGGAAATGACAACATTATATACCTCATCAGTTTGCTGTGACTATAAAATGAGTTATTAATATTACATATAAGGCTCTTAAAAGCAATTCCTGGCACAGGAAAAACCCACAATAAATGTTTGCCATTTACAGCTCTACAAAAACCCTAAGCTAAAGCAAGACCTTGTGAACACTACTGTTATTATCGGATCTAAGTTCAAAGTTAAGATAACATGAAAACAGAATCTCAGGAAGAAAAAAAAAAAAAAACAAGATTTCCTGGACCAAAGGCTGAATGTCATTTCAGTTCTGCACTACATATTTCAACACAAATGCTGGCATTTAAGACAAAGAGTAAAGGTTTTAAAAACAACCCCCATAAATTGTGCTGGCGTGATTACAAGTAGACTTGTAAACTTACATAGACAGGGTCAAGTGGGCTAACTTACATGTATTTCAAGGCTGATCATTTAAGTTTAAAATATACTGCAGTCTTTTGGGCTCTTATAATCACAGGTCAAACAGCTGAGAAGTCTATCCAACTTCCAAAGAGGGAAGTCTTGTTGGGTCTTGTCTTTCTTTACTAAGTCACATCATAGGTCTTCTGGCCTTCAGTAAGGTGTTATTTCCAATTTACTGTGTCAAGCTGGTGGCAGCTGCCCTTCTGCAGGCGCTATGAGCATGAACATGGCAGACCCTTGCGTAGAGGCAGGAGGTGAACAGACCTAAGAATTGACATATTGGGTACCCTGCTACATATACTCCTCTTCCTTGCTTTCTCCATCGATTTTTCACAACCCTACTAATCCCTCTAATATTCACATATAGATCTTATCACTCTATCCTTCTATTCTCGGTACTTAGCAATTCAACTCAATCTCATCCTTCACAGGGGCCTTTGAAAATTCCCCAGTCCATTGTTTCCACTAAATTTCAGTCTTGGTTTTGTTTATGAAGTCGGGTGGGCTGTGTTGGAGTTTATCTCCATGTGGAACATCGAGCTTCTCATCAACAAAATAACCTGCCCACCTACAGTGGTCTGATCACAACATGAATTCTGTTCACAAGGAGAAACCATGATCTACGTAATGCAGCATTTGTGGCTCCTCTTAAAAGCGAAAAAGTGAAAGCCCTATGATAATGTGACAAAACTGTCTTCACATACGAAAGACAGACGTTTCAAAAGCTAATCTCTAGATAAGTTTTATTAAAAGCTAATTCTATCATGTGTTGATATCAAGCACTTATGAATGCCTAATATATAAATAGTAGAAATGGAATTCATAAAGGTCTGAATTAACAACAAGAGAGACTGGGACTAATGTCTTTGCCACACGCAACAGATGGCCTACACAATCATATATGGCATGGCTCTGGATGCAATGATTTAAGAAATAACCAAGAGATGAAGTGGATAGCAGCAGGTGAATTTCAAAAATTTTTAAAGATGTGATAACTGATTAGGTGAAAAAGTGACTAAAGATAAGTGAGATCTGAGACAAATAAATCATTTCTGACATCATTAATATAATTGATGGTTGAGTATTACCACAGTTGGATTCCCAGGTGGCGCAGTGGTAAAGAATCCACCTGCCAACGCAGGAGATGCAAGAGATGTGAGTTCAATCCCTGGATGAGGAAGATGTGCTGGAGTAGAAAATGGCAACCCACTCCAGTATTCTTGCCTGGAAAATTCTATGGACAGAGGAGGCTGGCTGGCTGTCGTTCATGGAATCAAAGAGTCATACATGACTGAGCAACTGAGCACACACATAACCACAAATAGAATTCAGGTCTTCTGGTTCCAAACCAAATATTCTTTGTGTTCTGTCGTCAGGCTCAATATTTCATTTACTTAAAAACAAAATCATAACAAACCATCACAGAATCAGATGGATTTATCATTGTTACCTCCAGCACCTAGAATAGTGCCTGGCCTCTAGGAGATATTCAACGCATAGTAATTGAATGAATGGATGAGTAAATGAACTGAACGAATGAAGAAAGTGGAATTTGTTTCCACAGAAAAGATCTGACTAAATGAAAGAGTTCTTGTCTTTACGTGTTGCTAGATCTTGAAAATGGTTTCGAAGGAAGTTCTAATAGCTTTTAATAGCTATTTTTAAAGAATCATAGGAAAACCTTACACATACTATGTCCACATTCCTAAATAATAGAAGAAATCCAGTTAACTTTGTCTTTCCTTTTATAGGCGTATTCTTCATTTTAAAAATAAGTGCCTAATAAAATAATCTATGCCGTCTTCTCGCTTTTAATATTCTGTGTGCCTCTAAGCGAAAATGTGCTTGATTAGTTCTCCTCCACAATGTACAATGAATGAATTTACCAACTCCTCCCAGATAGATATGCAGTGGCCATATTTTTTTCACCAAATGGAGTGAAACTAAATCTAGCAACCAAACCTAATAGTTAAAATCTGAATTTTCCTGAAAGGTCTAAAACATATGGATATCATAGGTTAAGTCTGAAGTATGTAAAACCTGCATTATAGTTAAGATTCCTCACAATCATGCCTTAAAGTGTCCTTGGCAGTATATCAGATCTGATGTTTGCCAATATGGCAAAATTCTGATTATTTAGGCATCTATTTTGATTGTATGAGCCCATGTAATAGTATTTTGAATATTCAAAGAATATTTTTGCCTTCTGTGAGCTTAACTAAGTAACAGGCAGGCTAAGTGAAGCTCTGGTAAATAGGATTGTGCACATATCATTTTGATTTTGTGGTAGGAGAGATTTTCATCTTCCTTGCCTGTCTCCCAATTACCACTTACCACTTTTCTCATCAAAGGACATGGGATAAATTTTACATTCATCATAGCAAATCTAGAATTCCAATATCATGTGCAGATGAAGACAAATTTTTTTAAAATTTTTATTGGAGTATAGTTTATTTACAATGTTGTATTAGTTTCTGCTGTACAGAAAATTGAATCGGCTCTATATATACATATATCCACTCTTTTTGAGCTTCTTTTACTATATAGGCCATTACAGAGCATTGACTAGAGTTCCCTGTGCTATATAATACATCCTTATTAGTTATCTATTTTATATATGGTAGTGTGTATATGTCAATCCCAATCTTCCTTCCTACCCCCCATTTCCCCCCAGTGAGAAGTTTGTTTTCTACATCTGTGACTCTACTTCTGTTAAGTAAAAAAGTTCATTTGTATCATTTCTTAGATTCCACACATAAATGATATTATATGATATTCATGAAGTAAGACAAATTTTACAAATTTTTACAGAAACTAACCTGTGTAGTTTTGAGGGTTTTTTGTTTGTTGGTTGAGTTGGTTGACTGGTTGGTTGGTTTTCGGCTTAAATCAGTCAAGCTCTGACAGTATCAAAGACCATATAATGTCTGAAGATTCCTCTTGTATTTATGACTCATAATTTTCCACATATATAGTTCTAAAAAAACCCTCCAAACTGCTAGGTATGGATTCTCATTAAATTGCTTTGCACAAGAGAAAGGATATTGCTTTTATTATAGTCAAAATCAAAACTGAATAAAGTGCATCAGATTTCCCTAATATCCCTACAATCCTCTCCAACTGCTAGAATCATCTTCCAAAGCTTTCTAGAGTCAAGCACACCACAAGTTATTGTCCTCCTTTATCTTTCCCATCCTCTTTGGTAGTCAGGTTGGAGCCATGTTCTAGCCAATGGGATGTGGTCAGAACTTAAGTCACTTCCAAGTCTGGTCATAAATGACCCTGTAAGAATCTCCAGCTCTTTCTTCCCCAACCCCCGACCTTGGTGATCTTGGAGGCTCATATTCAGCATGGTCTCACTCTCAGATCAAGGCAGGCATCCCAGATCCCTGAGTGTCCATCGGAAGGAAAACCACACTACAGGCACTGAAATGTGACATAAGCGTGGAATAAACCTTTATTGCTTTAACCTACTAGTGTTAATTAACCAACTACCATACTATCTGGGAAGATCAGTTCAGTTCAGTTGCTCAGTTGTGTCTGATTCTTTGCGACCCCAGGGACTGGAGCACGCCATGCTTCCCTGTCCATCACCAACTCCTGGAGTTTATTCAAACTTATGTCCACTGAGTCAGTGATACCATCCAACCATCTCATCCACTGTCATCCCAGGAAGATAATGGGAGAGCTAAAAATCCACCCCCTGACTTCATCACCAAAACCATTTGTCTTGGCACAGTCTTTTAACCAGAATGAGTGCCCCAGTCTACATCTCCTCAGGGGAGGTACCTTTTCTAATTCATTAATGGATGCCATAGGACCAGAGTGGCCCGACTGAATCCCCTCTCAATTGATAATCCTCCCTCCACTTTCTTCCCTCTGCCCCATTAGGATCACTCTATAAGAGGCTGCCAGATTAATATTTCTAAAGCACAGCTCCGATCATGCCAACCCCCAGAGGAGCCCCACTGCTTCATGGATTAAAGCCCCAATCCTTAACATGGTCTGCAAGACCCTCCACATCCTTTGAACAAACCCATCTGTGCCTCCTAATTGCTGCCTCTGTCCTCTCACCACCACTCCGGGTTCTCTGGCTCTGGAAGCCTGCATGACCTGAGGCTTCTCTCAGCCTGACACCACAGGGCAGGTGTACCCCATCTCATATCCAGCATTCATTTACCTAGTTTGTAGAACTTCCACTTTCACTAACTCCAAGAATTCCAAAGTATAGAATTTCTTCAAGACTTCCAAGCCTTCTGGAGTCAGCTTTTTCTTTAATATCCACATTCAAAAGCTCAACTTTCATCATCTGTGTTATAAGCATGCTTCCATCTGTTTATTTGTGGGGGAAGGGGGAATCTGCCTCACAGTTGTTCTTGCGTTAATTCATGTAGCCTTTTCCTCCATTCTGGCTCTGCAGCATAGCAAGAAATCAGCTGTCTTCTTACTCCTGGTTGGCTCCTATTTGTGTGCTGGGTGTTACTAGCAATTCATCCTACCAAGAGGTGAGGAAAAGACAATAATATATAATACATCTACTTTTACTCCGTGTAGCAGCTAGGATTGGCAGATGAAATACAAGATGTCCAATTAAATTTGACTGAGATAATCAGTAAATCATGAGTATCAGCACATTCCAAATATTACATAATGTCCTTATGCTAAAAAATTATTTATCTGAAATTCAAATTTAACTGAGCATCCTGAATTTTTACTTGCTCAATCTAGAATCACCTCATAGAGGTCCCCTCTTTTGTTAAATTCTTGACCTTTAGTTCAGATTGGGGGAGTGGCTGGAAGCAGGATTCATGAAGTGAAGTCGCTCAGTCATATCTGACTCTGCGACCACGTGGACTGTAGCCTACCAGGCTCCTCCATCCATGGGATTCTCCAGGCAAGAATACTGGAGTGGGTTGCCATTCCCTTCTGCAGGGGAACCTCCTGACCCAGGGATCAAACCCGGGTCTCCTGCATTGTAGGCAGATGCTTTACCGTCTGAGTCACAAGGGAAGCCCCCTCAATGAATGTTTTACTCCTTGTTATTTATATCTTATAGTAATTTCTGCACAATAATATCTCACATATGACAAAAATAAGCTTTGTGAAGTCAGGAATCTTATTCTTCCTATTATTTTAGTGCTGACTGGAACTTGGAGGCATCTTTCTGGCACTGACTGTCTACTTGCTACATTAGCACTTCAAGAATTCAAAACCAGCAATGGCACCAGATATTTTAAAGCAGACAATAGTCAGAAGAAAATGCCTTCGGCATCGTAGCACTTTTTCTGAGTTACATTATCAGCCATGGATTTTAAATTTTGGATTTCCACATATGTTTCCAAATATCTCTCCATGTCTTCCAGGAAATATTTGGCTGGGTTATACCTGAGGTGCATCAGACACTCACAGGAACACAGGTTATGACTAGAAGTCATTCTTTTACAATAGTTTACCAGAGATACAACTCTCTCCCTAAAACAGAAAAAGTGTTGTTGTTGTTGTTGTTGTTGTTGTTGTTGTTTTGTGGTGGGTGTTATTTCACCCTCTTCTAACCACATTTACACATTACCTATAGCATTGGAAAGTAGCAGACTAAGGGCTGACATCTTGTGAATCTCCCAGCCTCCCTGTCCAGCTCCTGTATCCAAAGCTTTCTTAATTGCTCATCTGGAAGCCAGAAAGATGGGTGGGGTAGATTATAAAGGCTAATTAAATACCATAAAATGTATATAGGATCATTAGAAACAAATGGTCTTGCTCTTTCTCTCAAGCACTCATATTCAAGCAGGCATTAAGCTCCACAGTCACTAGGTATCTAGCATGATTCTTTTCACAAGGAATGGGAAATTAATCACAGCTATGGAGGGGCCCTGTACTTTCCTGTAGTAATAGTGCAAAGAGTAGGTGTGCTCTGGTTCCTTTAAACACAAAGCCTAGAGATGGGGAAATTTTCCATACAGCTTTATGGAAATCTAGCCCTTTTAGAGACTTTCAGTTACTTCACTGAAAAAACAAAAATGTGTATGTTTACACCCAATAGCAACATTTTTTAAAGTGGATAACATATGCACATGATAAAAAAAAATTAAAGGATCTATAAAAGGACATGAATTCAAAACATATAAAAAAGTTCCTCTTCATGCTGTCTCCTAGTCTTCTTCCCTAAGGTATCAGTGTCACCGTCTGTGTGTCCTTCCAGATGTATTCTTTGAATGTATAAGCATATATGTATACATTGCCTTAAAACAGATCTAATTCCTTTTAAACCGTTTTTTATTGTAAGAGTATAAAATACATAGAGTGATCTTGTTTTTTTATTATTTAGCACTATGTCTTTGAAAGCATTCCATATTAGTACATAGCATTCTGCATCAGTATTTTTTACTATTGTGTAATACTTCATAACATGAATATTCCACCAACCAATCCCAATATTGAAAGATTTTTCATTTTTTCCAACTTTTGCTATAATAAAAGCTTTTCAGTTGCTTTTCCTTATTAGAAAAATGGCTTCAAATACCGCTGAGTTATTGAACAGATGTTTATTGAACACCTACTATGTCCAATACACAGTGCCAGGCCCTGTAAACAATGATGAAACTAAGAATATTCCTATACATTTCTCCTTCTTCAATTCATTTGGTCACTTTACATGTCTACGCTCTGGAATTTGTAATTGTCCCACTCAGGTCTATAACTAAAGACTCCTTCTTCATCTATTAAAATACTAATCTTCTCTTCTAAATTTACTTTACTATGGCAAAAAGGGAGTTTCCTAGTTCTGAATCTTTATCACATTGGAGACTGTATATCAATTCTCTCTGCAAAAATACACCTGTATTTATTTTAGAGTTACAGAATTTAAGAGTCCGGGATAAACCTAACGATCATACAGACACCATCCTCTTTATTTTCTGGATGAGGAAAGTAAAGCTAAGAAGAGGAGAAATGACTGGGCCATGGCCACATTCTAGCTTATTTTTCTGGTACAAATTAGTTCAATATACTCTCCCATCTTCCATTTGAAAATAAAAACTCACTTTCACTGTGGTCATGATGGAGTAACAGGGACCTAATTTACTCTGTCTTAAACAAACAGAAACCAAATAAGCTATATATACACAACTGTTTTCAGATATTAGACAGCATACAGTACAAGACAGTCATTTCTGAAAGAAGAAAACAAATGAAGTGAAACTATAATTGCCCCTGCCTACTGCCTAGAGAGATTCCAGGCTACAGTACAGGCAAATTCAGTTCAGCTCAGTCACTGAGTCATGTCCAACTCTTTGTAATCCCATGAACCGTAGCACACCAGGCCTCCCTGTCCATCACCAACTCCCGGAGTTTACCCAAACTCACGTCCATTGAGTCGATGATGCCATCCAACCATCTCATCCTCTGCCATCCCCTTCTCCTGCCTTTCTCAATCTTTTCCAGCAACAGGGTCTTTTCCAATGAGTCAGCTCTTCCCATTAGGTGGCCAAAGCATAGGAGTTTCAGCTTCAACATCAGTCTTTCTAATGAACACCCAGGACTGATCTCCTTTAGGTTGGATTGGTTGGATCTCCTTGCAGTCCAAGGGACTCTCAAGAGTCTTCTCCAACACCACAGTTCAAAAGCATCAATTCTTCAGCGCTCAGCCTTCTTCACAGTCCAACTCTCACATCCATACATGACCACAGGAAAAACCATAGCCTTGACTAGACAGACCTTTGTTGGCAAAGTAATGTCTCTGCTTTTTAATATGCTATCTAGATTGGTCATAACTTTCCTTCCAGAGTAAGTGTCTTTTAATTTCATGGCTGCAATCACCATCTGCAGTGATGTTGGAGCCCCAAAAAATAAAGTCAGCCACTGTTTCCACTGTTTCCCCATCTATTTCCCATGAAGTGATGGGACCAGATGCCATGATCTTAGTTTTCTAAATGTTGAGCTTTAAGCCAACTTTTTCACTCTCCTCTTTCACTTTCATCAAGAGGCTCTTTAGTTCTTCTTCACTTTCTGCCATAAGGGTGGTGTCATCTGCATATCTGAGGTGATTGATATTTCTCCCGGCAGTCTTGATTCCAGCTTGTGCTTCTTCCAGCCCAGCGTTTCTCATGATGTACTCTGCATATAAGTACAGGCAAGGGAACCCCATAAAGCCTGGCAGTTTTCCTGAAGTTAAGAATTGAGATTGGTTAAAGTGGCTAGAATTTGTAGGTAGGAAACCTTCATGGAAAGAGAGAGAAAGAGTTCTGGAGATCTGCAGGGGCTTCCCCACAAGTCTTCTGCTGAATACCAATCAGCACATATATATGAAGAAACTACCTGAGGACAGGAAGAGAGACACCTGGCAGGAGCAATTACTGGCATTCACACAGGGCTGGAAATAACCTGCATTCTCAACAACCTGAATGTAAAAACTTTTTAGTATATTGGGTATCGGGTTGAGTACTCAGAAAGGTACTGCCTCATTAACAGGCTAAAGGCAACTCTGCTTCTGTCCATCAGAGTTTAAATGCAAGCCTCAAAAGGATCCAACTACTTCCAAGTAGAAGGAAATGGCAACCCAGTCCATTATTCTTGTGGAAAATTCCATGGACAGAGGAGCCTGGCAGGCTACTGTCCATGTGGTCACAAACAGTCAGACACAACTGAGCAACTAACACACACATTTCCAAGTAACTTCACTGTGTCCCAGAACATAACTCAAAAATATTTAAGGGAATCAATGCCCTCCCTGCAGAAGTCCAGCATCAAAAAATATGAAATTCATGATGCCTGTAATTCAATTTTTTATTGGTACTTGTTTTTTTTTTTTTAAACTGACATACAAATTGAAGCAGGAAAATCCAGAATGAGGAAAATGAATAAATCCTTCAAAACAAATAAATCTGAAACAAACCCAGATATGGCACAGGTGATAAAATTAGTAGGCAGAGACATGATAACAGCTATTATAAACAGCTCTTGTAACTGTGCTCAATATACATAAGAAAGCATAGGAAGAAATGAGTATGTTCAGGAGAGAAAAGAAAGATATTTAAAAAAGACCAAAGTCCAACTTCTCAAGATTCAGTATTTTAGATGAAAACTCTGATCTACTGTGGGAATTATAATTTTGCCATTATTTCCATCATTATCAACATCATAAAAAATAATATTTTCATTGGGTCTAAAAATACTCCTTTTCATATAAAAACCTCAATATGCATCAAAACCATCTATGTAGAGTAGTTTTTCACAGTAAAAATATGTTAGCTGCACTCACTATTGGTATTTAGAAAGAATAGGAGCAGCGCATGGCTTTTTCTGTATGCAAAACATGTGAAGCCAAGCATAACTTCCATTCAGAAGTGCTTAAAGTCCAATGTAGAACAAAAAATCGGGTTCTGTGACTTAATTTTTAAGCTTGGTACATGTGTAAGTTAAAGAAAAAAAGTCTTATATGTACCACTTAGGACATGAAATAAAGCTAGAGATTTTTGGATCCCTGCCAGGATCAGTGATGTTGGTATTCCCAACGATTTATTGATGAGCTGCAGTCTAAAGTACCTAGTCTAAGAAACAGGGGTAAGAAGGAGAAACTCAAGGAAGAAGCAGAAGTGGGACCAAAAAAGGAACTCTTATGAAAAGTGGAGAAAAAATGTAGGACTACAAGTATATATGAATCTCCTTTATGGAGGCTGAGAAGGAGATATCATGGAAATGCAATCAAATTTAACCAACAGTTATGGAGAGGCTGTTATCTGCAAGACACTGTACCAAATGAAATATGATCCCTTTCCTTCAGGAGCACAAAGTATGGTACAAGAGAAGGATACAGATACATAAATAATAGTGTCATAATTCAGACTGAGAGCTGCAATAATGTCAATATAATAAAGGAGACCAGAGGAATGAAATAACTCGTTCTTAGGGTAGAAAAACAAGGGAAGACTTCACATAATAGGTGACATTTGAACCAAAAGATACAAAGGATTTTACTACATAAAAATGGGGATTACATGATTATTCTCCATTTAATTCTCCCCTCACCTCCACTCGGAGAAGCCAACGGCACCCCACTCCAGTACTCTTGCCTGGAAAATCCCATGGGTGCAGGAGCCTGGTGGGCTGCAATCCATTGGGTAGCTAGGAGTCGGACACGACTGAGTGACTTCACTTTGACTTTTCACTTTCATGCATTGGAGAAGGAAATGGCAACCCACTCCAGTGTTCTTGCCTGGAGAATCCCAGGGATGGGGAGCCTGGTGGGCTGCGGCTATGGGGTCACACAGAGCCAGGGAGATGACCACCTCCACTACACACACACCCCACCATTTATTCTCTGCTTCTCTCTGCTCTGTTTTGTAAATAGTAGACTGCATCATCTGACCATTCTTGGTGGTTGGCTGGCTTCTAGCTGATTTTGGCCAGTTAAAAAAATACCTTCAGGAAGGAGATCAGCAGGCAAGGAGGAGAGTCTGAGCTGTTTATTTGCTGTCCCCTCTCTGCTTCTGCACTCTGGTTTGGCAGTGGCTGTAATCTTACCTGCTTCTACTGATGGCCCTCTTTCCATGGCTCCAGCTCTCACTGAGAAGTGGTAATAGTATTTCACCCTCAGTCCTTTGAGACTAGGGAAAGAAAGAGCATCCCATTCTGCTTACTATGGATGTCTCAACCACTCTTGTAGTTTCCCTTTACCTTGACTGTATCTCTGTAAGTCATATCTTTCTTTGAACCATCTGAGTTGAATTCAGTCCTAGACAGAGAGAATAGCAAAGGCAAGAAAGAATATATCATGATTCATGGACCATGATTGTATTATGGGGAACCTCATGGGGTGGGAATCTAATATAGAAGAGCATGGTTTTGGAGAATTAGGGTCAGATTGTGAGGGCCCCTCTAAAGAACTGGGGCTTTATTATTGGGTAAGGATAATCCAGTGGTGGTATGGCAGGCGGGCTCCCAGTGATGGTTTTTGAGTGTATTACAATCAGATCTGTGTTCCAGAAAGGCGTTTCTACTAGCATGTGGAGAATGGAATGAAGAGGAAAGAGACTGAAGGCAGGAATGCCAAGGAAGAAGTTATTGTAACAAGGTCCTAAAATGGGGCATAGGATGGTGGCAGGAGAAAATGGATTTGAAACTGATCAGTATTAAAAATCTATAAGGCATGGCAAATAAGTGAATTGAGCAGAAAAGCCAAAGAAATTTTTAAGTATAACTTCTAGGTGTCCATCTTGGGAGAATGTGAGACTGGTGAGCCTATAACATAGAGGAAGAGATTATATTATAATGGGGAATGAATTTGATTCTGTTCATCCAAAAAGTGAAGTGCCATGTAGCATTCAGGCTGAGATGCTTAGCAAAGAGTTGGAAATGTGGGTCATATATTCTGAAGATCAACCCTGGGATTTCTTTGGAAGGAATGATGCTAAAACTGAAGCTCCAGTGCTTTGGGCACCTCATGCGAAGAGTTGACTCATTGGAAAAGACCCTGATGCTGGGAGGGATTGGGGGCAGGAGGAGAAGGGGACGACCGAGGATGAGATGGCTGGATGGCATCACAGACTCAATGGACATGAGTCTGGGTGAACTCCAGGAGTTGGTGATGGACAGGGAGGCCTGGCGTGCTGCGATTCATGGGGTCGCAAAGAGTCGGACACGACTGAGTGACTGAACTGAACTGATATCAGTGGAATGTAAGAATTAAGGATAAAAATAGATATTCTAGAGCTATGGGTCTCAGTTCTATCTGTAATTGAGAATCACTTAAGGAGAATTTAAAAAATAGATGTCAGGGTCCAGAATGGCCATCATCAAAAAGTCTACAAACAATAAATGCTGGAGAGGGTGTGGAGAAAAGGAAACATTCTTGCACTGTTGGTGAGAATATAAATTGATATAGCCATTATGGAAGACGGTATGGCAATTCCTTAAAAAACTAGGAATAAAACCACCATATGACCCAGCAATCCCACTTCTAGGCATATACTCTAAGGAAACAAAAATTGAAGAAGGCACATGTATCTCATTGTTCATTGCAGCACTATTTATAATAGCTAGAACATGGAAGCAACCTAGATGTCCATCAACAGATGAATGGATAAAGAAGTTGTGGTAAATATACATCATGGAATATTAATCAGCCATAAAAAGGAACACATTTGAGTCAGTTCTAATGAGGTGGATGAACCTAGAATCTATTATATAGAGTGAAGTAAGTCAGAAAGAGAAAGATAAATATTGTATTCCAACACATATATACGGAATCGAGAAAAATGGTACTGAAGAATTTATTTATAGGGCAGCAATGGAGAAACGACATAGAGAACAGACTTATGGACATGGGGAGAGAGGAGGAGAGGGTGAGATGTATGGAAAGAGTAACATAGAAACTTACATTACCATATGTAAAATAGATAGCCAACGGGAATTCGGGAATTCGCTGTATGGCTCAGGAAATTCAAACAGGGGCTCTGTATCAACCTAGAAGGGTGAGATGGGAGGGAGAAGGGAGGAAGGTTCAAAAGAGGGGGAGGATATATGTATACCTCTGGCTGATTCATGCTGAGGTTTGACAGAAAACAACAAAATTCTGTAAAGCAATTATCCTTCAATAAAAAAATAAATAATTTTTTTTAAAAAAAGTAAAAGCAAAAAATAGATGCCAGGGTCCAACCCCAGATCAATCAAATCCAATTTCTTGGTGGTATCAGAAATTAGATTTAATTGATATGGAAACTTCAGGAGATGGTGAGGGACAGAAGCCTGGCATGCTGCAGTCCATGCCAAGAGTCGCCAAGAGTCGAACACGACTAGGTGACTGTACGACAACAATTGGATTTAATCTGGGCTTGCATTTTAAAAGAGCTCCCAGGTAATTCTTTTTTTTTTAATTGATTTTTATTTTTTAGTTTGTTTTGCTTTACAATACTGTATTCGTTTTGCTATACATTGACATGAATCAGCCACGAGTGTACATGAACTCCCAATCCCGACCCCCACCTCCCCCCTCCCGCCCCACACCTTCTCTCTGGATTATCCCCGTGCATCAGTCCCAAGCATCCTGCATCCTGCATCAAACCTAGACTGGCGATTCGTTTCACTTATGATATCATACATGTTACACTGCCACTCATCCCACCCTCTCCCTCTCCCACAGAGTCCAAAAGGCCGTTCTATACATCTGTGTCTCTTTTGCTGTCTTGCGTACAGGTTTATCATTACCATCATTCTAAATTCCATATATATGTGTAAGTATACTGTATTGGTGTTTTTCTTTCTGGCTTACTTCACTCTGTATAATCGGCTCCAGCGTCATCCACCTCATTAGAACTGATTCAAATGTATTCTTTTTAATAGCTGAGTACTCCATTGTGTATATGTACCACAGCTTTCTTATCCATTCATCTGCTGATGGACATCTAGGTTGCTTCCATGTCCTGGCTATTATAAACAGTGCTGATGCATCTGGATTGAGAAACCCTGATCCAGAGCATAAGAGAAGCAGCTAAGAATGAGCACTTGAGGACAGAAGCATTTACGGTGCTGACATGGGAGATAATAAAGAGAGGCATGCTAATTTACATTAGTTGTGTCCAACTCTTTGCAACTCTATGGACTATAGTCCACCAGGCTCCTCAGTCCATGGGATTCTCAGGCAAGGGGGCAAGGAGTGGGTTGCCATGTGCTCCTCCAGGGGATTTTCCTGACCTAGAAACTGAACCTATGGCTCTTATGTCTCCTGCATTGACAGGCATGTTCTTTACCACTAGTGCCACCTGGGAAGCCCTAAAGAGAGGCAGATAAAAATAAAGACAGAAGAAGTTAATCAGGAGAGTAGCTGAGCACATCATGCCATGAACAGATGAAAGAGAAATGAGAAGAGGTCATTACTGATCTCCAGGAAAGCAATTTTAGTAGCCACAGAAGCCAGGTTGCAATTGGCAAGGGACAGATATTTAGATGAGGAATTGAAGGGAGTATAGACTACTCTTTCAAGGTCGGCTTAACATAGGAGAAAACAGTAACTTAAGCAAAAGGGTTTAGAGAAAGTTTTGTTGGATTTCAAGGTGGAATGTGCTAGTTAACAAAGGTAATGAAGATACACTGTAGAGAAGGGATTCCTGGAAGAATGGGGCCACAGAGGAGCCTGAGCAAGGGGCATCAAGATTCTCAGGGGAATCAGACCAGGAAAGGAACACCAAAGAGTTGTTACTGCTCAGTCGCTCAGTTGTGTCTGACTCTTTGAGACCCCATGGACTGCAGCATGCCAGGCTTCCCTGTCCTTCACCATCTCCTGGAGTTCGGGCACATTTATGTACATTGAGTGGGTGGCACCAAAGAGTCAGGGCTTCATTTGAGAAAAGTTGAAGGAGTTCAAGCCATTATTTTCATAATGAGTCGGAAGGCATGAGTGACTGCAGAGAGCAAGGAAGATAGAAAGGAGAGGGCAAAAAGGTAGAGAAGTGTTTTTGAGCACATCCCACATGCCAGGGACTATGCTGAAATTCTACCAAGTCTCTTCACTCAGTAACTAAATGTGCTTTTGAAGGACAGCTATTGTCAGATGGAATAAGAAGCAAAAAACACTGGGCCTGTTCTGCTCAATTTCAGCCATCTAGTCACTTTGTTCCTCTGGTACCATTATTAATTAATGACCCTTTAAAGCTTGGCCTGCAATTAGTTTTAAGTTAAGTGCTCATTTCTAGCTGAATAGGGAAAGATTTCACTTATGATAATATTTCCTCAGTTTAAATGGAAAAGTCAGGGAAGAACATTTAAGAAAGAGAAGAGGCCTATTATGGGGAATGTTTCACTAGTGAGTGCAGAGAGAAATGGAGTTTCAAAAAGATAGTGTTTAATGGTCCAAGTTAATGGCAATAAATACTTAGGAAGCAGAATTAACCTGCATATTTTTAAGTTCCTCTTTTAAATGTGAAAATGTAACTTGAGTTTACACATCCATCAAGGGCTAGGAATGTGCCACCTCTTTCTACAATGCCTGAGCAATTGTGTGGACTCAGTGGATTACAACTGAGGATTGAGGCCACACGCTAGATGACTTGCAATTTTCCAGATGCAAATGAGGCAGCTACATGGGGAACTTGTGACACTGGCTGTCCTTTTCTCTTAGAAACACTTTCCAAAGTTGGGATCAGCACGTTCAGAAGAAGTGCCAAGGTTTTCCTTCATTGACATCCAGTGAACCAAACTGGGGCATGGTCATAGCTACAAGGGGGCTTCCCAGGTGGTGTTGTGGTAAAGAACTCACCTGCCAATGCAGGATACATGAGACACAGGTTTCATCCCTAGGTCAGGAAGATCCCCTGGAGAAGGGCATGGCAACCCACTTCAGTATTCTTGCCTGGAGAATCCCATGGACAGAGGAGCCTAGTGGGCTACAGTCCATGGGGTTGCAAAGAGTCAGACACAACTGAAGCAACTTAGCATGCACACATATATAGCTACAAGGAAAGGCAGAACACTTGATCAACTATTGGGATGAGTCCTGGGGAACCCCCAGAGGGATGATGTTTCAACTCCCAGAAATTCAGGGAGAGTGGAGGTAGAGATGAAGTTACGAAAGGCTGGGATGAATTCAGGGTACCACCCCTATCTGCCTCCCCACAGCTTAAATACTGAGCCACTATAAATTACTTGTAAAGCCATCCTTGGATCCGCACCCTTGTCATAGTGCCTGGCACATAATGTGGTTGGTGCTCATTGGATAGTAACTGAATGTTTGAACTTTGCTCATAATTCTGCTTTCTCATGTTCTTGCATATTATTTTTGTCTGCTTAAAATTTTTCTTGTACAGTTTTAAATATCACTATATTTTTTTCATAATTGTTTACATGACATAGCAAAAAAAAAAATTGATGCTATAAAAAATAGTCTCTGCATAGGCATGGCAGATGTTTTCCTAATCCTCCTGTGGACTTATTTTGTCTATAGTCCTGAAAGTTTCCTAACCTAGGTGTACTTAGGGAGTATTAATCTGAAACTTCAGGGTATTCTGTCCTCCATTTCTGAAATTAATAGCTTTCAAGTGAAATTGTTGTGGCTAGAAGACCTTCAAGGGTTATATCACCTGACATTTAGTTAATGTGTTTCTTAAGAGAACGCATTACTTCTCTTCTAGAGGCTTGATCTATTAAATCCTGGACAAGGTAGAAACAAGACAAACATTTTCATTCATCTCCATTCGAAAAGGTCAAAATGATGACAAAATCAGAACTAGAAACCACACCTTTGGTTTCATTGCAGATTTCATCCTATTTAACATTTATCCACTGGCCTCTGATTCCTGGTGACTGGGGTTATAGACAAACTATTAAAAAAAAAACTTGAAAAAACAAAACAAAACATTAACTTCCTCTCAATCTCTTCCTTAGCAGCTCATCTTCTTAATTCATGACCACACCAGCTTGGTTAAGTGACTCCTGAACTATAATAACCAGAATAGTAAACTTAATTTTATATAGGATCTTTTGGACAGCTCCCTTTCATAGTGGTTTGCCAACTTACGAGTTATAGAATCACAGAGCAACACTACTGAATTAAATAGTAGGTAACAGCTAATACTAATAATTAGCTTAATTTATGGTCTAGTAGAACTGTCACCACTGAGGCAGCCTTCCTTCCACCCCTCATCTCTGTGTTTTTCTTCCTCCTCCCTCCTTCTTCCGCAGCAGCAACCAAATGAAGTGCTAAGATGGTCATATTAGTCATCATAAAGTCAGGTCACGCCTTCCTTTTCTCTGTAGCTTTATGACTTAATTCTATTAAGGATTTCCAACCTTTTTGGAGTTGCATCTCCCCATCATTGTTTAATCTCACGACTGCTCTTCCGGATGTCTTGCACTCAGTGGGAGGGGCACTAAGAAAGACTGAACTCTCGGGAATTTGTAACACCCTCAGAAAGGCTCTTGCTTTTTGCTAAATCAAGGCTGACAAGTACTGTTCTATGTGGGAACCTTGTAAAGAGGTTTCACTTAAACCAACAGACTACAACCCAAACACATCAGCAAGGTCATATTGGGGTCACATGGCAGAAATTAGGGATGATTCTGTTTTTCCAGTGTCTGTGCTCGGTAGCTTTCCATGGACACTCTGATCTCACTGGTAGTTGGAAAGAATTCCAGAGTGTTCTTATATAAACCTGATCTAAAAACCCATGCAGCTTTTATTTAACACAGAAAGCCCATTTTATCACATTATTAGCCACTTATCTCCCTATCTACTGAAATGGGACTGTGGGCTTTCCCTTCAGTAAAATAATGTCACCTGGTGACTAAATTCTCCAGGGCCACCAAAGTTGCTCCTTGTGTAAGATATGTTCTTGGGGCCAAAAGGAATTAGAACTTGGAGGCTTTCTTCATTGTCTGCTGCAACATGAGGGATAATTGTCAGTGTCCTCTAACTCTGGTAAAATTGCCAGCTTATCAGAATGAAATGTATCTCAATCACACTCCATGCTGGGGAGGGGGCCCTGAGCAGAAAGCATCACTAACATTTTATGTATGTTTTATTATTACATAAAAATGACTGACTGACAATTTGTTACCAGGTTAAGACATCAAAACAATTAAAATGAACATAAAAATCTAACATTGCCAAACTCTTCTGGACTACCTGAGAGTCACTGACATAGCCATCTTTCTCATTCTTATGTGAAATTTCATAGGAACTCACCTCTCTAACCTTTCCCTACCTAGAGGTGACAGGTGGGCTCAGGTCTGGGTCCCCTCAAGCTTAGAGTTCTTTTTGTGTCAGGGCAAGATGTCTCTTGGCATTCCTGAAGATAAGCTTATTTGATATCAAATCAAATCAAATCAGTGCTTTTTAACAACTATAGAGATTCCCAGTTCTTGTCCCTTGCCACCATATATCCTTCCTGATTCTGTTTGGCTGATATTACCACCAGAACAGAAGACTTCCCTCCAAATCCCACCCCAATTTCTGCTAGAAAAATAATCCATTCTAGAAAGCCGTGTTTGCCAAATAGAAGAGAAAACTTCCCTCTGCAGAAAGTTCCTTGGCTTTACCCTTTGCTTTCCCAAAATGAGCACAGGCCTTTTAGAGTCTAAAATTCACAGGGTCTAAATCCCTCTCTAAGAATCAGTGTTAGACAGACCTGAATTTATATACCAGTGGAGCCACTTACTTGTTATAAGCCTCTCTGAACCTATTTCATCTTTGGTAAAATAAGGCCAAGTCTAGTGCGAGTTGATGGTACTTTGCCCCATTTTTGCTTTTCACTTCCATCCCTTGACTATGGTGATTGTCAGCCTGAATTTTACTACCTACTATATCTGCCACATGTAGCAATGAATTTAATTATGATGATATGAGTTGGTAAAAAAAAAAAATTTTTTTTTAAGTGATCAGACTAATTTTGAAATTTCCTGGCCTCGTTTCAGAGGGTGGTCCCAGGAACTAGGCAAAGATCAAGATTCTCGATCCTCATGGAGCCTTGGGACCCCTCACCTTCCAACTTAACAGATGACCCTGAGTGTTTATTTATTTGAGACTGAAGAGCTTTTGTAAACCAATTACCATGAGCAAACAGCATTTATTGTGAAGCAATAAACAACAGTAAACCCTGTCCTTATCTAAATTCATTGCTCTAAGCCACAGATCTACAGGGAATGGTTAGGTTTAAAACTCACAGTTGGCTAAGGCTGAAGATTTATAGGCACTCTAGTCCAGCTCTCCTTGGGGAGCCAACAGTGCCACAGTATCAGTACCAAGTCTAGAAGTCCAAATAACCTCTGTCAGTGCCACCTTCGGTACTTCACTGGGGGCAGGGGAGGAAATGGAGAAGAAGAAAAAATCCTGGGTTTATTCAAACACCTTTTCCCCAGGACATGTCAGTATGTAACACGTTAGAGGTATACACTGATAAAATAAATAGAAAAATCATTGTTGCCTGGTTAAACATGGCAGATTACTTTAGTTCAGTTCAGTCGCTCAGTCGTGTCCGACTCTTTGCGACCCCATGAATCGCAGCACGCCAGGCCTCGCTGTCCATCACCATCTCCCGAAGTTCACTCAGACTCACGTCCATTGAGTCCATGATGCCATCCAGCCATCTCATCCTCGGTTATCCCCTTCTCCTCCTGCCCCCAATCCCTCCCAGCATCAGAGTCTTTTCCAATGAGTCAACTCTTCGCATGAGGTGGCCAAAGTACTGGAGCTTCAGCTTTAGCATCATTCCTTCCAAAGAAATCCCAGGGTTAATCTCCTTCAGAATGGACTGTTGGATCTCCTTGCAGTCCAAGGGACTCTCAAGAGTCTTCTCCAACACCACAGTTCAAAAGCATCAATTCTTCGGCGCTCAGCCTTCTTCACAGTCCACCTCTCACATCCATACATAACTGCTGGAAAAACCATAGCCTTGACTAGACGGACCTTAGTCGGCAAAGTAATGTCTCTGCTTTTGAATATACTATCTAGGTTGGTCATAACTTTTCTTCCAAGGAGTAAGTGTCTTTTAACTTCATGGCTGCAGTCACCATCTGCAGTGATTTTGGAGCCCAAGAAAATAAAGTCTGACACTGTTTCTACTGTTTCCCCATCTATTTCCCATGAAGCGATGGGACCAGATGCCATGATCTTTGTTTTCTGAATGTTGAGCTTTAAGCCAACTTTTTCACTCTCCTCTTTCACTTTCATCAAGAGGCTTTTTAGCTTCTCTTCACTTTCTGCCATAAGGGTGGTGTCATCTGCATATCTGGGGTTATTGATATTTCTCCTGGCAATCGTGATTCCAGCTTGTGTTTCTTCCAGTCCAGCATTTCTCATGATGTACTCTGCATAGAAGTTAAATAAGCAGGGTGACAACACTCACATTTATCTCTATCCTCACAAAACAAATTCAGCCAAGGAATTTTTAAATGACATAAGCCCACAAAGACTAAAGAACACTAGAAAAAGACACAGCAAATGAGAGAAACAATATTCAGAGAAAGCAGAAACCTAAACTTAGAGGAGAAACAGTCTCAGAATCACAGAAAGACCCAGACACTGAGAACAACAGGCACCTCCCAAGGTCAGAGGCTGGACAGGCCTAGAAACAGGAGGACTGGTTGAAAGTTAGTATAAAACCCATTCAGATCACTGCTAATTCCCCTCCCTGAACCCTCCCTTCCAGGAAGCTGCCTCTTCCCACTCCTCAAGGAGTCCAGTGTGTTCATAAGCCCAACAAAGTTAGCCTAGGTACCTAACTATTAATAACACAGTTGGCTAATATTGTCTGCACCGTAATAGGCTTATAATACTTTCACATAAATAATACATAAAAACAAACACAAAAAATGAAAATATTTTAAATCTTACAGTAAAGAACCTTGACAAGTATAGCAGTACAGTACAACAGCTGGCATACAGGGGCTGGCATGGAGTGAACAGGCAAGAAGAGTTACTGACTTAACAGAGAGGAGGTGGAAGATGGTATAGCCGAAGAATCCCTAACAATAGGAAATGGAAGGCAAGCTGCAGCTTCACACCTGACATTGATGGCACAGGTTCTGGTTCCTTGAAGGATTCAGTTCTATCTACCCATTTGAAAAAATGTCCAGTGATGTCTGGGTAGTAGTTCTTTTGTTCTCATCATAGATGACACAGTAGAACTGGGTTGCCTTCTGAACAGCTGCTGCAACCTTCATGTACCATTCCATGTTCGAGTCCTATGCCTCAAAAACTAACAGTGCCTCCTCAAAGAAAATCCCCTGGCCATTTCATGTTCCACTTGTAGGGGATGCACCCACGTGACAATGACACCAGATATGTGAACTAACTTATGTGATTGAACATGTGAACACAGGTGTTTGCCTCTTTAGCAAACACATGTTTGCCAAAGTTCACAAGTTGAAGGTTCCTGTGTAGGGGGCTTACTGTAACTAATAGCAATTTAACATTTTTCCGCTTTGTTTTATTTGCTTTTTTGGCTTGTGCCATGTGGCTTGGGGAATCTTAGTTCCTTGATCAGGGTCCAGGCATCATTGCCCTGGGCCCACAGCTGTGAAAGTGCAGAGTCTTAACCATTGGACACTCAGGGAACTCCCATATTTGTATAGTTTTAAATTAACTCCCCAGTAAATACTTCTTAATTATGAAATAACTAGTCTATAATTTTCAAAAGCATCACAATCATGTAAGTCAAAGACACTAAGGAATCTAGACTGAAGAAGACTGAAGACATAACTGAGACACCTATTATGGTACCTAATTGAGACAACTTGAATGGTACCTAAATTATTGCATGGTAATACAGTTTCAATTTCAGTTCAGTCGCTCAGTCGGTCTGACTCTTTGCGACCCCATGAATCGCAGTACGCCAGGCCTCCCTGTCCATCACCAACTCCCAGAGTTCACTCAGACTCACATCCATTGAGTCCGTGATGCCATCCAGCCATCTCATCCTTGGTCGTCCCCTTCTCCTCCTGCCCCCAATCCCTCCCAGCATCAGGGTCTTTTCCAATGAGTCAACTCTTCGCATAAGGTGGCCAAAGTACTGGAGCTTCAGTTTTAGCATCATTCCTTCCAAAGAAATCCCAGGGTTGATCTCCTTCAAAATGGACTGGTTGGATCTCCTTGCAGTCCAAGGGACTCTCAAGAGTCTTCTCCAACACCACAGTTCAAAAGCATCAATTCTTCGGCACTCAGCCTTCTTCACAGTCCAACTCTCACATCCATACATGACCACAGGAATATGCACTGATGTTAATTTCCATAACTGTATGTGGTTTTGTAGATTATTTTGTAGGAAAAATGCATTAAAATTGGGGATTGATAGGGCATCAAATCAACTAGTTCCTTTCAATGTTTCCCTGATGGCTCAGACAGTAAACAATCTGCCTGCAGTGCAGGAAACCCAGGTTCAATCCCTGAATTGGGAAGATCCCCTGGAGGAGGACATGGCAATCCACTCCAATGTTCTTGCCTGGAGAATCCCCACGGACAGAGGAGGCTGGCAGGCTACAGTCCATGGGGTCACAAAGAGTCAGACACTTCCTCACACAGCAACTTCACTTTCTTCCTTTGCAGTGGTTCAAGTAAAAAGTTTTGTACACTGTACTTGCATCTTTTCTGAAAGTAATTGTTTCAAAACATGCAGTGGTCAGGATGATTGAATAGGCTAATGTACAAAAAGACTATGTGGGGAATTCCCTGGTAGTCCAGATTTCACAGCTGAGGGTCCAGGTTTAATCTCTGATCAGGGAACTAGGAAAGTGAAAGTGAAGTCACTTAGTCGTGTCCAACTCTTTGTGACTCCATGGATGGTAGCCTACCAGGCTCCTCTGTCCATGGGATTTTCCAGGCATAGTACTGGAGTGGATTGCCATTTCCTTCTTCAGGGATCTTCCCAACCCAGGGACTGAACTCAGGTCTCTCATATTGTAGACAGACGCTTTACCATCTAAGCCTCCAGGGTTAGGGAACTAAGACCCCCAAGTAAACAGAGACATTACTTTGTCAACAAAGGTCCATCTAGTCAAGGCTATGGTTTTTCCAGTAGTCATGTAAGGATGTGAGAGTTGGACTATAAAGAAAGCTGAGCACTGAAGAATTGATGCTTTTGAACTGTGGTGTTGGAGAAGACTCTTGAGAGTCCCTTGGACTGCAAGGAGATCCAACCATCCATCCTAAAGGAGATCAGTCCTGGGTGTTCATTGGAAGGACTGATGTTGAAGCTGAAGCTCCAGTACTTTGGCCACCTGATGTGAAGACCTGACTCATTGGAAAAGACCCTGATGCTGGGAAAGATTGAGGGCAAGAGGAGAAGGGGACGACAGAGGATGAGATGGTTGGATGGCATCACCGTCTCAATGGACATGAGTTTGGGTGGACTCTGGGAGTTGGTGATGGACAGGGAGGCCTGGCATGCTGTGGTTCATGGGGTCATGAGTTGGACACGACTGAGCTACTGAACCAAACTGAAGTAAAACTCAGCACATTGTCCTTATTCTTGTAATTTTGCTGTTGCACCAACGTTGAAAACATCTTCATGAACTAGGCCATGTGGCGAGATCTGAAACCCAGTTTTTCCCTTCTGTCTCCCTGTTCACCTACCCTGTAAGGCTGCACTGTTCCATAAGGTCACTAGCCACATATGGCTATTAAGCACTTGGAATGCAGTTAATCCATTCAATTTTTTAATTTATTTTTTAATTGAAGGATAATTGCTTTACAGAATTGTTGTTTTCAGTCAAATATCAACATGAATCAGCCATAGGTATGTAATCAATTTTAAAGTGTGCTAACAGTGAAAAATACACACTAGATTTCAAGAATATAGTCTGAAAAAATAGATATCTCCTGAACTCTTTTTATATTTTTTCATGTGATATAATAGTATTTTAAACATACTGAATTAAACATATTATTATAATTAATTTCACTATTTTTTTTGCTTTTTAAATATGACTACTAGAAAATTTTAAATTACATGAGTGGCTCATTTATTTTCCCTGAACAGCAATGCTCTAAGATCAATCTTGTCTTTCCCAAGTCAGTTTGTAGGCTTTTATGCCAGGTTGGAAGATGAATAAAAATGGGATTGGAGATATGGGAGGAAAGGGAAGTGGAGGATGAAGGGAGGAACAAGCATGTGGCCTGGGTCCAAGGGACAATCTGAGGGGTTCGGTGAGCCTGCCTAATGCAGATTAAGGAGAGAAAAAGGAGTTTAATAAATGTCTCTGGACTACGAATCAGAGTCCCTTTAACGTTCTTTTAGAGGATGAGATAGATAACATCACCGACTCAATGGACTTGAGGTTGGACAAACTCCGGGAGATAGTGCAGGACAGGAAAACCTGGTATGCTGCAGTCCATGGGGTCACAAAGACTTATCCGACCTAGCAACTGAACAACAACAACAGTCAAGGACCTTGCTGGTAGACAGTCCAATACATCTGAAAGAGAAAGCCAGTGTGCTTTAACTGGAAATGATACCCTCCAAGATGAATAGGCCCTCAAAGGATAGAATACCCTGGAAAAATTCTTTCCAAAGAGATTAGAATAGAATGAGGGAGAAGAGATTAACGTGAAATTGATCACTCTGAACCTCAAGAGGTACACACTGTACCTGGGAACAGAGCCAAAGCGCGAGGGATAGGTGTGGATGGCAAACCCTCAGGTGCAAGCCTGGGATCAAAGAGAAGGCATGTGTGGCCCAGGAAGGATGTGACATTGAAGGAAATTAAATCAATGGGGTCATTAATGATACAGATGTACATAGATTTCAAGAGGACTTGGACCTATTAGGAGGGTCCCAGATACCTTTTGGGCAAGATTACATACAGACTGAAATATGGGTGGTCCTGTAACACTCTGCCGGGAAAGGCATAAACCTAGGTGAGCCTGTCGGACCAAGTGGACAAAGGCAGGTCAGTGGAGCTTCTCTCCCTTCAAATGAATACCTGCAAGTGCTTAGTGGGGTGGGGGCAGGATGCTGTCAGCTGGGGTCCACTCTCTTGAGGCAAGAGAATGCTAAGGAGGATGAGAGTGCCTTGCACTAGCATGATCTCTTCACTTTTCAAAATGGTTTCATGTCTCATTTTGCTCCCATTTCAAACTCATCAGGTTGGAGGGTAGTTGCTTTTTTCCTCACCATGTATAAACATGAAGACTGAGCATAGTATGTGGCTGGTCTAGAATCAACTTGCTTAAAATGGTGCTTTCTCCTGGAACCTGCATCAGAACCACCTGAGGAGTGTATATTACATGACCCAACTCAGATATTCTTAATCAGAGGACCTCTGGGGCCAGAGTCCAGAAATCTGTGTTTTTATTTTGAATTCCAGGTAATTTTTTTGCATATGAACAATTAAGCCTAGCATACCATACTCAAATCTGAAACATTTTATTATCCCTTGAGCTCTTAGCTGAATTCTGAACCAATCTTATTCCCAATATTCTTTTTCTGAAATACTCTCTTTTTGAATTGGAAACACAGAGAGTTCCTTAGAAGACAGGGTGGTGTGGTTATAAAGAGTGAACAAATGTTGATAGGGACTATTTGAAGCTCCTGAACACTTGTTAAACAATCATAATTAAATTGCAGGTTATAAAACATGGCAAAACCTGGGAAGCTGCTTTCTCTTCAGTGGTTAAAGCAACATGCAACCCAACTCACTGATCAACTGTTTCAGGACTCAAAAGAATTGACAGAGGGCTTTAGAGTCATCACAACTGGCAAAACCATAACTCCACTGGCAGGCTGGAGTGCTGTTGAAACAAGATACATTGCAGCAAGTTCTGGAGCAAAATAAAGCAAGCACTTTCTAACAGCTGTTAAAGTTCACAAAGTAGGGTTAAGGCAGGGGCAGAGGTCTACCACAAAATCCAAAGCAATTTAGGAAATACCCAGGACCAACAAAGAATGGATCTTAGGAAGAAGGGAACAGGATTTAGAATCTACTTGTTTTTTGTAAAATGTTAAGTTTATATAAGTGGATTGCTAATTCTTACTTCTACAGTAATTCCTTAACATTTGTAGAGCTCCTTACGGCTTAAAATCCTCCATGCAATCACTCTCATGGGATCCTACAGTACCTTAAAATTACAAAGCCCTGTCACCAGACTTCATTATCAGTGATAATCTTTATCACTGATCTACAATGTTCATCATATCCATTCTGCAAGTTAGAAAAGTTAGGCGAATATAATTAAGGGATCTGCTGAAGATCACCCAACTTATGGGGAAAAGCTGGAACTCAACTTCAGGGCTTTCAAATTTCCATAAGTGCCTCCTTACCGTTGATTTCTGCAAATAAAGAAAATGTAGCTCAGGCTATCATAACATTTGAAGGCCATCAATCAACTTTCCATTTGACAAATGAGAAAACCGAGACTCTTAGAATTGAGACTTGGCCCCAGGTCACATGTTGTCAGCAGAGCTCAGATACTGGATTCCCATCACCATCATCCAGTTCAGAGTTGATCCTACTTTGTCTTGCTTCCTCTTATAGTTTGTCAGTAGCTAGACATAAGTCACACATGTTAATTTGGAAACTTGGAATAAATATCTTTAATCAGGAGCATGTGAGGGGCTTCCTTGTCGACTCAGATGGTAAAGAATCTGCCTGCAATGCAGGAGACCTGGGTTCAATCCCTGGGTCAGGGAAGATCCCCTGCGGGAGGGCATGGCAACCCACTCCAATATTCTTGCCTGGAGAATTCCATGGACAGAGGAGCCTGGTGAGCTACAGTCCAAGGGATTGCAAAGAGTTGAACATGACTGACACTTTCATGACGTGACTGAAAGCGACTAACACTTTCACTTTCTGAGGTATAGGAGCCTAACAGATTAAAAATTCATAAATGGATTTAAAAGGGCATCTTGAACCTTTCCCATTTAGTGGCTTTAAAAGCTTGGAGCTTTCAGCTTCTTACACACCTTGATATTATATAATCAATATACTTGCCACAGTAAGAAATGTAGAAATACTTGCTTTGAATAGTGTCCAGATTTTTCTTGCACATGGCTGTAAGCTCCAGAAAATGGCAACCCTGAAGGAGTAGCTTTATGTTAGGCTTCAGTAAAAGGGAGAAAATGATGGAAAAGAAAATTAGATTTAAAACACGTTTTCAAAAATCACCAGTAATTATAGGCTGCATGAGGGCTAGCTCAAAGACAAAAGGTAAAAGTTAGTGTACCTTGCAGGGTTGTGAACAGATGTTTATTCACCCACGTTCATAGCAGCATTATTCACAATGGCCAAAAGATGAAAGCAACCAAGTGTCCATGTGGTATGGACAAGCCAAATGCGGCACATCCATACAATGGAGTGACATGCAGTCTTTAAAAGGAGAAATCTTGACACACATTACAACATGGATGAACCTTGAAGCCATCACGCTAAGTGAAAGAAGGCAATCACAAAAGGACAAGCATTGTAAGGTTCCTCTTAGATGAGGTTCGTAGTAGTAAAATTCATAGAAAGTAGAATGTGGTTGCTAGGGGCTAGGGGAAAGAAAGAAAAAGAAGTTAGTGTTTAATAGGTTCAGAGTTTCAAAAAATGAGTGTGCCTTGTGTTTTGGCTTCCTCCCTTGTTCCCTAGGGGCAGTAGAATTTTACACCTTTGGGACAGCCCAGGCACCCTAGTTCAAACTCTAGATTTTTTCATTCTTTCCACTGAAAACCCTAATGCAAGGAAACAATAAGACAAGTTAAGAATGGGACATTTTATCACACAGATGGCCTGGCCTCTTCACAACTCAGTGCACCTAAAAAAGAAAGATTTGTTGTTGTTTAGTTGCTAAGTTGTGTCCAACTCTTTTGCAACCCCATAGACTGTAGCTCCCCCAGGCTCCTCTGTGCACAGGATTTCCCAAACAAGAATACTGGAGTGGGTTGCCATTTCCTTCTCCAGGGGATCTTCCTGACCTGGGGATCAAATCCACATCTCCCTCATTGCAGGCAGATTCTTACCACTGAGCCACCAGGGAAGCCCATGGAGAGATTACTATAGATTTAAAGAAAAGTAACCAAACACAATTCACACATGTATTATTGGTTCCTAACCACTCCAGTACTCTTGCCTGGAAAATCCCATGGAGGAGGAGCCTGGAAGGCTGCAGTCCATAGGGTCGCTGAGGGTCGGACACGACTGAGCGACTTCACTTTCACTTTTCACTTTCATGCATTGGAGAAAGAAATGGCAACCCACTCCAGTGTTCTTGCCTGGAGACCCCCAGGGATGGGGGAGCCTGGTGGGCTGCCATCTATGGGGTCACAGAATTGGACACAACTAAAGTGACTCAGTAGCAGCAGCAGCAGCTGGGAAAAAAGCAACTCTAAAAGACATTGGGTGAACAACAGAAAAAGTGAGTTGTTGGCTCAATTCTAGAAAACATTTTAGAACTTTTGTCAATTGTTTTAGATGTAGTATTGGTATTGTGGCTATGTAGAAGAAGCTATTTACTTGGAGGAGCCACATGCTTAAGTATTTAGGGGTGAAGTGTCATGATGCTTGCAGCTTACAAATGACTAAGGGGACTTCCCTGGTCAGTAGTTAGGAATCCACCTGCCATTGAAGGGGAATCCCTTCAATGGGTTCAATCCTTGGTCTGGGAAGAGCCCACGTTCCATGGAGCAACTAAGCCTGCAACTAAGCAAAAACTACAGCCCACACGCCCTAGAGCCCATGCTCTGCAACAAAGGAAGCCACCACAATGAAAAGCCTACACACTGCAACTGGAGAGTAGCCCCCACTAGCCACAACTAGAGAAAGCCCACATGCGGTAATGAAGACCCACCACAGCCAAACAATAAAATAAAATATTTAAAAAAAACAGACGCACACGACAGCAAAATAACTGCAGAAAAATCATGAATAACAGCAAAAATGGCAACATCATAGATGAAGAAATCATTGAATCTAAATGGTGTGTACAGAGATGTTCATTGTATTACTTTTTCAATGTTTCTGCGTACTTACTAATAAAGTCTTAAAAGTGAGTATTTGTGGATTAATAATTATTAAATCAGTAACTGATGCTTTCTCTAGATAAAACCATCACCACCAGTCACTGTTTTACCAGGCACTTTGCTAAACTTTTACTCATACTATTTCATTTAATTCCCAAATACTCTATAAAGAGGGTAGTTTCATTAGTCTGACTTTTATAGATGAGCAAACTGAGATGCAGAAATTAAGTAACTTCTGCAGGATTCTCAGCTAGTGAGCAGAGTCCAGATCCACGCAGTTGGCTGCAGACCGGGTCGCCTCCTCAGCACTCCTGGAAGCACTAAAGACAACGTCAGGCTTTGGAGCAAGCCCATGGCAGCGATGCCTTGGAACTGGAAAGCCTTGCAAAGACCCTCAAACCATGGCTATTAAGGAGGTATTTTACCACCTAAGAGTAAGGTCTATTTAAATTGCAGAGACTCAAAGTAAAGGCCTCTGTTACCTGGATTCCAGTGGTAAATCCAGGTATTTTGCCCTTCCCAGGGAAACTCCAGGAGGGTGTAACAAATATTATTTCATCTGTAGCCCTAAGAAGGCTGGGAACAAGTGTAAATAATTATTTCTAGCTGCAGCTCCACAGGTTTACCTGAGGCTGCTGACTCTGTGATCCACCTGGCTTTAACCAGCAACAGCAGTAACTACAACAGTAACTGCAACAGTTAACATGTCTGTAACACTTGCAATGTGCTAGGCACTCTTCTAAGTGCCTTAAATACACTAACAAATCCCCACAACACCCCCATGGAGTGGGTATCTTATTATCCCCGTTTTAAGGAGGGGAAAACTGAAGCACAGAATGTAAATAAGAGCCAAGGTTTCATTGAGTCCAACAAGAATCTGCTTGTAGCTCCTGTTAATCCAGATGGGACCCAAAAGCTGCCTAGGAGTTCTTGGCAGTCCTGGGGAGGACTATGTGTCAGAGCTTGCCCCTGACCCTGTGAGTTTAATGAAGTCACTGCCAACTCTCACGGGAGTGGCCCTAAAGGAGGCCGCTGACATCAGTCCTTGCCAGACTCTATGTGAACCTATGTTCTGATTTCCTCCTCATTCTGAACTTGGCCTTGTTGCTCTTCATTTCATATAAAACAGCAATAACTCCCAGGTGATCTGATATCCAAACTAATCGCCCCACCCTGCTACCTATCCAGGAGGTAGTGACCCAAATGAAATAAACCACAGGAAATGCGCAAGCTTATCTTCAGCAGAAAGAGGAGAGGCTTTCCTGGTCAGCGTCATCTGATACAGCCAACCACAAAGCCAGCCGCTGGACCTGACTATAAGGGGAAGCATAGCTAGGCCTCCACAAGACTCACATTCCCCACCCATTTTCTCCCGCCTGCCCCTGGCTGGTGTTTAAGGCGTCAAATACATCTAATAGTAAGATGCTTGCCTTACTTTGTCAACTTTCCCAAGAGAACATCTTAGTATCCCTTGGAGACAGCAGTATCCTACGTGAAGGACTGACTCTCTGGTGGCAGAATTTCAGGCGTGATAATTGAATGAAACTTATTTTCCTTCCTTCCTTATATAGTGGAAAAAGAGAAAAACAAAACCATTTTTGTTCCTCTTTACTGGCTCTACAAATCGGCCAAGGTTTCGTGTTCAGTGGTCTCAGCCCCTGTTTTGTCTTGAGAGGATGACAGCTACTCTACAATTGGCTACTCTACAATTCAAAGGTCAAGCCCAAGAAGGAATTACGCTGGAGGTGGTCCAGAGGATGGGGTGAGGATGGGTAGAAGGAAGCTGGGTCTCTGTGAATAAGACAGGGAGTTGAATTCTATGAGCCTGGGGGGACATTAAAGCGTAGGCCTCCTCAGAAAGTGGAGATACTGCTCCTGTGTACAAGGATCTGGGGGTTGGAGGCTCTGGGGAAGCAGGTAGTGCCTGGCAATCAAGCCTCCAAAGTGTCTATGTAGGAGGGTCTCAGGGGCAGCAATCTGGAGAGAGGAGAAGGGTGCTCTCAGCTGTTTATGTAGATGTAAACATGGAAATAAGCAAGGATTAAATTATCTATAGCAAAGACTGGGGACCCTGACCCAGATTATGAGAGGAGGGTCTAAAGTTTCCTGAAAGCTCCTTCTACTCTCCCTGCACCCCAAACTTGGAACAAAACTATCGATTTGGGGACAGTCTCTATGACCTTGAAAACATGGTCAGGGGCCCCCCTGTGGCAAAGTAGACACGATGATTAGAACTCTTTTAGTCAGATAGCTGCATCTCATAAGAAAAGAAGCAGTATTAATAATGGTGGCTGTTTTACTGACTGGCTTCTCTGATGGCTCAGTGGTAAAGAACCTGCCTGTCAATGCAGGAGACACACATTTGATCCCTGGGTTAGGAAGATCCCCTAAAGAAGGAAATGGCAACCCAGTCCAGTATATTTGCCTGGGAAATCCCATAGACAGAGGAGCCTGGTGGGCTACAGTCCATGGCGTCACAGAGTCACAATTTACCTACTGACATGCACGCACGCACGCATTTTAGTGACTATCTCAAACCCTGTCCTGCTTTCCTGTTCCCAAGTAGACCCCTGCATTCTAGTACTGCTCAGTGCATAGGAAGGGACAATTCCAATAATAATTAACACTGAGGACCCCACCAGCCAGGCCAAGAGGGGACTCAGCCTGACTTCAGTTGATTTGGAAAAATAAAGAGACGTGCATTTCCTTGCTCCTTGATGAAGTGGAACAAATTCATATCAGCTCTTTAGCTGACGGCGGGAGGGCAATGGTGGAGGAGGGGAATGATTAGAGTGATCCTCAAATCACCAGGCAGCTGGAGAAGCTACCAGGCTCTGCCCTTCTCCATTTGCCTTTAGTTGGCAAAAGACAAATTAGCCTGGCACCTTCTGAGCCAGAGTTTGCAATGCAGAGTCTGCAAGAATGTTTGCTCGGGGAGCTCCACTGTTCTTTATCTCAGCAGGTGTAATTCCATCACATGATTGTCTTGGATCTGCTTTTCCCTGCTCCAGCCCAAGCTTGCCAGCTCAGACAAGCATTGCCGAGAAATAAATAGTCCTTCCCTGTGTCAGCCCAGAAAGCACGGGGTGCCTTTATATAGAGTATAATGAGCATTTCCTGACTTCTGGATTTAGAGAAGGCTTCTCTCTCTGCCCTGAGGCCTACAGCTGAACTTCTTTGCAGGCAATTCACTGGCTTCTTGGGGAAAGCTAGGCTGACCCTGCAGCTTCCCCTGCCCTGTCTCAAGCTTTATAGGCCACTCGCAGAGCAGTCAAGTAAGGAAGACTTGAGGAGAGGAAGAAAGCCCAGACCAGGGCCTCCACAGGTACACAGCCACAACAGCCGCACTGCCTTTGCAATTTCCAGAACAACCTTGCTGTCTCCAGTCCCAAGGGTCATTTCCATTGTGCTTAATGTTACCTTAAGCAGGTAACTTCCATTGTCTGGGAAACACAGACTAAGGAAATCATTAAAAGGCGCCTCCCCAGCCCAAGTACCAAAGGTTCGGCCACTCGGCCCAGGAGGAGGGGAAGGAAAGCCCTGTCCACAGCGGCTGCCCGTCCATTTGTATCTAAAAAGTTTGGAGGGTCCTGTGAAGCCAGTTCAGGGTCTGACCTTCCTCCTGCAGGCCACAGATGCTCCCTCTGGAGCTCCATCTGCACTGGCTCAGGAGACTGGGATACTGAGCAGCCCTGACAAGGACTAAAAGAACTCAGGATGGGTTCCTGGGACTTCTCGGGAGGGACGTCAGGCCCTTGTGGAGACCCGATGTTTCACCTTCTCCAAGTTCTCTAGGCGTGTTTTTAGTTTGATAGGCTCTTATATGAACATCATCATGGGAAAAATACTTCTGAAACTTTGAACGCCCTTACTAACCAGCCTGTTCTTCCGCCTGTCCTTGTCCAGGGGCCTTCACACTTTGTATAGAGTTTTTCTCAAGGTAGGTAACTGTTACCACTTTCCTAACAATGTAACTGCTGCAGCTCAGCCCTCCACTTTGTGAGTCATTTGGAGTGTTTGTTTAAAGTTCAGCTTTCAGGGCCCCTTATGGGTGAGACTTGACTCTATGTCTGAGGGTGGGACACAGGATTCTGCTCCCCTCCCCCGTTCAAGACTTAACAAATCGATAACATATTTCTTATAAACTTGCCACAGGGTGATATAAACAAGATGATAGAAAAGGAAGTCATTTTCTTCAGTGCTTGTAAAGAGACTCAGTAGCCACTCCCACCCCTGAACCATCTCTGATCAGCGCTGGATCTTCTTTCTCCATTTGCTGCTCAGGATCCACTCTGCAACCTTCTCCACCTGCCTGTTGTCCCTAGATACTGAGCCCCAGGGACTGCATCCTTGAGCTCCCTTGGCTCTCTAGCCTCTGGGAGGGTTGGCCTATGAGGTTGGCATATTTATTTCCCTGGTTCCTTCCTGCTATGCAGCTCTCTCCACCTACTTTCTTTCTCAGTTCCCTTAACTGGATTAGGGCCTCTTTGCTTTTTCAATTTGTAATTTGAAAAGGTGGTGAAGGCTCCTGCACTTAACAGCCCAGAAGAGATGTATCATCCCCTTATTATCCCCTTATCCTTATCTAAGACCATCCTATCTTTTGCAAATAAAGTCTTTTATTACAATCTTCTCTAATGACTCAATATAAGGTTTTTATTGGGGAGGAGGGGGATTCAGGTCCCTGACTGATGCAACCTTTAGAACATTTTGCTTTTATTAATATTCCTAAGTTGAAAAGACCCTGATGCTGGGAAACGTTGAAGGCAGGAGGAGAAGGGGATGACAGAGGATGTGATGGCTGGATGGTATCACCGACTTGATGGACATGAGTTTGAGTAAACTCTGGGAGTTGGTGATGGACAGGGAAGCTTGGTGTGCTGCAGTCCATGGGGTTGCAAAGAGTCAGACACAACTGAGCAACTGAACTGAACTGAACTGAGGTTAAGAGAGGGAGTTTTATAACTTGATTTTGCCCTTTGTCAAATTTCTGCAAATGGGGTTTGAGTTCTTCCTTAGAAAAAAATTTTTCGATAAAGCTAAAGTAGTTTTTTTTTTCTTTAACATTTTTAAATATAGAAAATAATTTTGGGTATATTGTGAGAAATAAGATCCTTACTATCGTTGCTTTCAAGAGATTATTTTGGATAAATAGGGAAAAAATTCTTATAAATTCTGCATATTGAATAAGCACTGCCATGTGGTTCTGATGCATGCTGGTTTAAGAAGCACTGGGTAAGTGGGTTCTTTAAGCTCCTCACAAGGCAGCCCTCTTAAGATGTCAGCAGCCTGCCAAAGTACCAGGATGTCCCTAATAAGTGCCTAATGTCCCCATTAGAGCTCTTATCAATGAATTTGAACTAAAACAATTTTATATAAAAGAACGGCCTGTATATGAATTTTGTTGAATCTGTCCTCAGTGCTTGTTTTTGAAGTCCAGGAAAGCTGTGCATATGATTTTTTTGTTTAAACTCAAGGCTTTCCCTTTCCTCATGTTCCCAGTTTTTTAACTTATCATTTTGTCTCCCAAGCTCAAAACAGCTTTTCTGTGAAGCTCTTGATCCTTGCACATCTGGAATGAGAACATCACAGTGGCACCGCTTTGGCAGATGGAGCTGTGCCAAAGAGAAGCCAAAGCCTGCATTCAGTCCTACATCTTCTTTCCCAGCACGAGCACCTGACTCAACCTCAGAAGTAGGAGAAGGTTCTGGGACGTCATCTTGCCCCAATCTATCTTCTTCAACTTCAGCCCTACCTGCTTATCCTTTCCCTGACCTAACTGATTCCCAAATTCAGTCCCTTCAAAGATATTCAATAGGAGATTGATTATAAACAGAATATGCTTATTACTGCTCTGAGTTGCTTGTTGCAAACCATTGCTGAAAACTGCTAGGTACTAAGCTTTGTTTCCATGATGCACTCTCACCTCCTGGAAGGGTCTTACATGGATTAGGTGAGGAAAAGTTCCAGCACGTGGGAACTATAAGAAAATCTGGAACAGAGGCCAAAAATGACCCAGAAATAAAATCTCCCTTACCTTGATATGTGCCCTACTCTCCTCAACAACTTCAGACCAGCCACTTCTTGACAGCTTGCCTTAGACTTGCCTTTGATTTTCTGACACTTGTCTGCATGAACTTACACTATCTCTGCTTGAGGTTCCAATTGCTAGTAGTCAGGCTGCCCCAGCTTCTGTCCTCTAAGCTCCCTCTGTGAGCTCTAAGCAGCAAGCTGCTCCCTTGCTGACTCCATCCTGGCCTGACCCTTTCTCTGATGAAAGGCAGGTCCCACTTGATTGTCAGTTTCATCTGAACAGAATAATGAACAACCAGAGCCACTTACTTCCCAGCAAGCAGGAGCAGTCATCATCAAAAGCTTCCAGGCAGATGATTATATAATCAAAGCCTTGTTTAGGGAATATATATATATTTTTAAAACTGGCCACAGTGAAATATAGACTTGCCCCTAAGGTCTGTGCAGTCCAGGGCATAAGTACAAATGGAAACCCACATGCCACATGTCTAAAAGTCATAAATCAAACCAACAAACTATTAAATAAAATATGTCCCATCTCCCTGTACTGACAAACAAACCCTCATAACAAAGTGGACTGCCAGGTTCAAATACAGAGTTCTTGAATTTCTCTGAGTTCCATGCTGGGTCAAGGTAGAATGAAGGAAAGTTGGCCCTGGCCCCAGGCCACCCTCACTTCTCAGGTCAGAATCCATCCCACATGACCTGGAGCATTAAGCACATTCAGTGGACATGTCCAAGCTCTATTCACATTCCTGTTCCCACCTAACCACACCTCTCTGCAACAGACAACTGCCCCATGAGCACTTTGTAAGCCTAGGAGTAAATACAGCAACAGTGTGATCTGCCCTTAGAAGAATGCTCCTAGAGGAAGTCTGACACAGGCCCAGGAAATGGGCTCTAGAAAGGAAATGGGGGCTTTGGGTGGGAATATTCACCAGCCCTGTGGATTCCTCTCCTCCTGGAGAACTGCAGCCAAAGTGGACCAGAGGGGGACCCTCTAAAGGAGCGAGTCCCAACCTTTTTGGCACCAGTAACTGGTTTTGTAGAAGGCAATTTTTCCCATGGACCAGGGCAAGGGGATGGTTTTGGGATGATTCAAGCACATCACATCTATTGTACACTTCATTTATATTATGGTTACATCAGCTCCACCTCAGATCATCAAGCGCTAGATCCCAGAGGCTAGGGACCCTGCTTTAAGATGTGGGACCCAACGCAGAGGGCAGACTGGTGAAATAAGACAGCTTGGATGAAAGATACAACCAAGAGTAGGGAAATTACTAAGAGATCGTGAAGGCTCAGGTAAGATGATGGCCCAGAAACAGCAAAGGTAGAGAAACATCTAGAAACAGAATGTAAGCAGAGCTGCAAAGAGGAAGGGACCAGCTTCTCAGCTACTGTGGCTTCCCAGACACCTACTAGATTCTGGGCTCAGCCCCTTCTGAGACTCACCTTCTCTTTCCCCGTGGGCTCCGTAGACATCTTATAATGGAAACCCTCCTTTTGGCTAAACTAATTACTATTACTTGAAAATAAAAGTCTCGACTAAAATACTACCAAAGGACACTGAAATCTTCCCAGAAAAAGGGAGAGTAGAGAAAGAAAAGGACTAAAGACAGAAGCTTGGGGGAGTTTTAAGCTGAGGATGCAGGAAAAAAAGGGACAGGACCAGAGGACGAGCTGTTGGGAAAGCAGGAGGAGAGTTCAATCGCTAGCAGAGCATTGAAAAGAGGGGCTGATCAGTTGGAAGAGGAGGCCTGAGGAAGGGCCCCTCGATTTGGTGACTTAGAGGTCATTGGTGCCCTTTAAGAAGGCACAGCTTGAGACAAACTTTGGCAAATGGACACCCCACACTGTGCTGGGAAGGTTGTTAGAGCCGCAGCTGTTCACACATGACTGACGCCTTCCTCTCTCCCTGTATTGGCAGTGAGAATGCCTGTCCTTGCCTGCTTCCCCAGAGCTTCCACTGAGCATATGCTGGGCAACACTGGCACTCCTGGGGCCAAGGCTGGCTCGAGACGTATCAGAGAACAGAGAGTGAGGTGCCCAGATCCCAAACGAGATGTCCTAAGGACAGAGACCCTGGAGAGAAATAAAGAAACAAAGAACCACCAGGTTCATAGGGGTCCCCCATCTTCATCTAAAACTCTTGGAATTAGCTCGTCCTCTGCCTCAACAATACAGGATGAACAGCAAACAAGTAAAAATAACTTTTTCTTTAAGGAAGCGCATCCCTGGCTCCCTGTTAATACATCTGGTGACAGGAGAACCAGGCTGTGAAGGCTGCAGAGAGTTTTCCAGGGGCAAAGGGGGCAGGCAGAAACCACGCCCAGCTTGTCCGCTGTGACCACTGCTCAGAGAGTCACAGAAGAGAGAACTCCTGAGGGTGAGGATTACTGAGCCTCAAGACAGACCAAGCGCTTAGACTGGCTTGCTCTCCTTTGAGTTCCTTTGACCCTGGCCCTGTCCCTCTCCCTCTCCTCTCACCTCAGCCCACCCTGAGTGACCTCCAGGACTGGCAGCCCCACCACACCTCCAACGATGGGTGAAGGGAGGACAGAGTTCAACAGCAGTCCTCCTTCTGAAGTTGATGCAAAAGGACGACAGTCAGCATCTCTCCCCTCCGGATGCAGGGTATGCGCTGTCAGCGCCTCCAGACAAGCCCTGCTCTCCAGCTCCACAGAGAGAGGAAAAGCAATGGCTCATTGGAGAGCCCTGAGCTTTTCCCACTGATTGGTTTCTCCCTTTTCTTGATTCAAATGTCTGCAGCCCCTGGGTGTTCAGAACCACCTCTTAAGTTTCTCTGTGGGGCTATTCCTTGAAGTCTTTTTTTCCCTGCTCAGGAGACAGAACTTTCTCAACCATGGGCTCTGTTTGCTTTCCTCCTCTGAAGGATAGGAGGGAGTTTACTAAGGCACACCATATATTTTCACATATTGCCTTCCTTGATTGCCTGTGGGACAAGTACTGCTGTTATCTCCGCAAGAGAGAAACAGATGTTCTGAAACGTCCAGTGACTTGGACTGCTGAGATCATAAGTGCTGGAGCTCAGGACTGAACTCCTGCCTCTGACTCTAAAATGTGTGACTGGCTGACTGAACCTCAGGCTGGGGCCCTGGCTCAGGGCAGGAGTGTGCTGTGGGAGGCAGATATCTTAAAGCCCTCTTACCCTGTTTCCAGGGAACCCAGACTTTAGGAGCAGAAGAATGCAAGCTTCAAAGAGAAAGAGGAAAGAAGATATACTGATCCTTAGGGCAATGACTTTAAACTGCTTTGACCATTACCCATAGTGAAAAACATATTATATAATCTTGACCCAGGACATCACACAGATATACATATAACCAAAAGTGATGCATCACCAAGAGTGATGCACTCTGATATATTTTGTTCTAATCTATTGATATTATATTCTTTTTTCACTTTAAAATGGTTTTGACCCACAAAATTGATTACCCACAAAAGGACCTTGACCTGCAGTTTGAAAAATGCTGCTTTAAAGCATACACACATTCAAAGATAAGCTTTCATTCTACTTTTGTATAAAGAGCCAACTGGGACAGTGCTCAACATATAATATGTGTTTGAGAAATATTTGTTGAAATTCTGGACTTTCAAGGAACCAATAATCCACCAGTTAAACAATTTGTTCTGTAAATGCCCGTTTGCTGTATGTGGAAAAGATAATCCTAATTCCGAATTTCAACAAGCAAATCATTTACAAATACAAAACTCTAAGTTGATTTCTGTTGTGAATCTAGATTTGAAACTCTAAATAAAGTGCTAGCAGACAGATCGTTCAACAGGCATGAGTTGTGTCTGTTCTATGCTGTGCACTGAGATACAGAAACAAATCAGAAGCAGACCCTGCCCTCATGGGTGCAGGATGTGGTGGGAGACTGGGAGGCAAAGTCAGCATGAGAATGCTGTGCTGAGGGCAGCATAGGCTGCAGGTAATGAAGGGCCCTGAGGGAGGCAAAGTTGCTTTCCTCAGAGCCAACACTGAGCCTTGCTAGAAACATGTGTGGTAGGATATGTAGAGAAGAGCTGTATCAGGCAAAGGGCATAGAACGTGCAGAGCTGTGGCAATCAGTAAACTGTCTGCCTACAGCCAACCTACGTGTTTCTTGCTGGCAGTGCCCTAACCACTTCTGGGGGGCAAAGGAGTTTCCACTGGTACTCTATAGCATTCAGGAGAAAATCCTGATTAACATGAGCCAGTTACGATGGTAGTCTTTGTGCCAGTTACTGGTTTAGGAATGGGCATAAAACTCAGGTTTGGCTAATGAGATTCAAGGGCGTATCTTCTGAAAGGGAGCTTGAGGAAATATTTCCTTGTTCTTAAAAAGAGGCTCGTGGTAAAAACAGCTGTCATCTTCTACAGCACGCTGCGCGGTCTCTGTGGGATGCCTGACTAACGCAGCCGTGTTATGCCATGAAGTATTCTAACTGGAGAGTGGTTGTCAGAAAGATGGAACTTCCCAGGTGGCACTAGTGGTAAAGAACCCACCTGCCAGTGCAGGAGATGTAAGAAATGTGGGTTTGATCCCTGGGTCGGGAAGATCCCCTGGAGGAGGAAATGGCAACCTGCGCCAGCATTCTTGCCTAGAAAATTCCATGGACAGAGGAGCCTTGCAGGCTACAGTCCATGGGACTACAAAGAGTCAGACACAACTGAGCGACTGAGCACACCATCAGTAAGACAGAAAGACCAGGGATCTTGGTGACCTTGGTGAGTAGCTAAACTAACCAACCCTAAAGCTGCTCTATACCAAAACATGACGTCATGCAAGATAAAAGATTTTCCTTATTCTAAAAGCCAGTTGAGTCAGGATTCTATTTTACTTGCAGTCAAATTGAACCTAAACTGATGCAAAAGCTATGGAGATATAAAAGGCATGTTCTGGGTTCTGCAAGGCAGGATTTGGGATGGAAAGGCCAGATCATACTATGCAACAAACTTCAGCTTCAAAATGAAACACAAATGACTGTTAAACATATGAAAAATTCAACCTCACTTTTAAAGAGAAGGTACTTTAAAACTCCAATGAGATGCCATTTTTCATCTCCCTACTGACAAAGATCAAAAAGCTTGATTATATCCAAAATTGCTGAGGGGAAACCAGCATACCCATTTGTTGCTCATTATAAATGCTATAAATCTATAGAAGGCAATCTGGCTATAACTTTCAAAACTAAAAATGCACTTGACCCAACAACTCTACTGCTAGGCATTCATCCTACAGATACACTTCCATGTGAGCAAAGGACATGCATATGATACTAGTTACAGCATTATTTGTAAGTGCAAATTGGCTGAAAACTAGCCAGCTGACCCAGAAGTAGGAAACCAATTAATAAATCACATTACATTCATTCTGAATTAATGCAACCATTAACAAGAAGGAAATAATTGTATACATACAGACATTAAAAGACATCAAATAAATATTGGTGAGAAAAGCAATATGCAGGATAGAATAGTACAGGATGGTACACTACTATTTGTGTGTGTGTGTGTGTGTGTGTGCGTGTGTGTTGGATATTTGCCAGTGCAAAAACCATGTCTGGAATAATAAACAAGAAATTGATAATATCAAGTGCCCTCTTGATAATATCAAGAGGGAAGTTACGTGGATGGAAGTCAGAGGAGAAAGGCAGACTGCTTTCATTATATACCTCTTTAAACTTCTGAATTTTATGCCATGTGCCTATATTAGCTATTCAAAGTGATTCATTAATAGAAGGAGAGGTCAGTCTCAATGATAAAAGAATACCTTAACTGAAGCATATCATAAAATTTAAACTAGAAGATTTTTAATTATTTTTATGAATGCAAAATGGTATCTAAATTTCAATATTCATTTATTTAAAAATGCTAATAGAGATTGAATTCATCTTCACAAAAGAAAGAGTGCCTAATATCAGACATCATACTGAATGATGGTGTTGTAGAAGCTGTTGTCAGTTCTTAAAGATCACTATAAGACATTACCCAAGAAACTGGAAATAAAGTTGATTTCCATATTAAATTGGTAAGATCCTCTCATTACACACGTAATTGGTTATATATAGGGATGAATCTAGAGATTGTAAATATGTGACTAAAAGGTTGAGAAGAGCCAGAATCCAGTCCAGCTGCTCCAGGAGTAATTTCAAGGAAGGCACAGAAAGAATGCAACAAAGTGCAGTATAGAGACTTACACCTTAGTTGGAAAAAGACCCAGTTCTTAGGAGGGAAACAGTCAGTCAAGCCAGCACACCAGTGCCCCCCTAAACTCAGCTAAGAGCAAGGAATCTCTTTACTAAGCAGACTCCCACTTATGCTTTCAGCCACAGAGAGCTAGAATCTGCCTTAGCTGAGAAACACTTGAGATCAGCTTCCTCCTGGGTCTGAATCCATGCTTCTAAACTCTCTGATAATCTGGTGGCCCCTGAGGCCAATCTAAGCAAAGAAAATATGATTACAGATTGAATTGAGTAAGCATTGTGACCCACTCAAAAATTTCATTAACACTTCTGATAATAATAGACCAAAGACTTATAACCACACAATTCACAAAAGAATATTAATAAATATGTGAAGATATACTCAATTTTACTTATCAAAGAGAAGCAGATTAAAAGAAGCCTGTTATTTTCTCACAAGATTAAATAAATTTAAACTGAAGTAGATTAATTCTTTTGCTAAATTAACCTCCCCCCTCCTAAAATTAAAATGCAAATTTCCAAATCAGGAGCTGGTGATATTGGCACCTATATTCATGGTAGGAAGTATCATAAATAGATGTAATCAGTTAGGAAAATAATTAAGAGTCCTAAAAAATGTTCATGTCTTTGACCCAATACATCTCTTTTAGAAAATGGATTCAGAGCAGAGCAGCAGAAGCAGGAAGCCATTGCCAAAGTCCAGGGTTTCATCCTGACATGGATTTCCTGTACCAGGTTTTCCCAGAATACATTCCTATGCCTGCTGCTGCTGCTAAGTCGCGTCAGTCGAATCCGACTCTGTGCGACCCCATAGATGGCAGCCCACCAGGCTCCCCCGTCCCTGGGATTCTCCAGGCAAGAACACTGGAGTGGGTTGCCAGTTCCTTCTCCAATGCCTATACTGACCAATATTGTATAGTAGCCACTAGTCACATGTGGCTACCGAGCAGTTGAAATGTTGCTAGTGCAAACTAAGCTGTGCTGTAAGTATAAAATACAGTAAACTTCAGACGTAGGGGGAAGAAAAAAAGAAAGAAAACCAGATCACTAAGATCCTGATGCTGGGATAGGTTGAGGGCAAGAGGAGAAGAGGGTGGCACAGGATAAGATGGTTAGATAACATCACTGACTCAATGGACATGAGTTTGAGCAGACCTTGGGAAACAATGAAGGACAGGGGAACCTGGTGTCCTGCAGTTCATGAGGTTGCAAAGAGTCAGCACAACCTAGTGACTGAATAACCATAATTTTTATATTGGTTATATGTTGAAATATAATGTTTTGGAGAATGTTTGGATATAGTGGCTTAAATAAAATATACTATTAAAATTAACTTTATCTTTTTACTTTCTTTTACTTTTTAAAACAATTTTTGGCCACACCGTGCAGCAATGTGGTATCTTAGTTCCCTGACCAGGGATCAAACCCATGCCCCTATACTGTGGAAATGCAGAGCTTTAACTACCAGACCACCGGAGAAGTCCCTACCTTCTTTTACTTATAAAATGTGGTTTCTAAAAAATGTTAAACTACCTATGTGGTTCATGTGCTATTTCTTTTAAATAGGTAATCACCTCTATTTCTAATCAACACTGTTTGGGGTATTGATATGGGCTTCCCTGGTGGCTCAGACGGTAAAGAATCTGCCTGCAATGTGGGAGACCCGGGTAAGATCTCTGGGTCGGGAAGATCCCCTGGAGAAGGAAATGGCAACCCACTCCAGTACTCTTGCCTGGAAAATTCCATGGATGGAGGAGCCTAGTGGGCAAAGAGTCAAATTTGACTGACTTCACTTTCTTTCTTCTTTCTTCCTATCTAGTGTTGTGGCAAGGCTGATTTGTTCTTTAGGAAGAATTGGTGGTCCAGCAGACAAAAGGGCCTCTACTATAATTATTGTCCCAAGGCCATTGCTCCCGTACCTGAAATTCTCAAATGAGTCACAGTGTTGGGCTGGGTTGTTGAAACGAGAGAAGCTACTTGACAGTGACTGCTCTCCCAGGTTTATACCTCTCTGTCTCCTACATCCCTCCACCTGGGTCCATCCATGACGTCACCAGGCAGATCTACAAAGGTAAAGAGGTCATATCACACCCCTACTAAATATCCTCCAGTTACTTCCCTTCTGACTTAGAATAAAATCTACATGCCTGCCTCAGCCCCAAAGCCCAAAGGACCTGGCCTTGCTTCCCTCTCTTGTCTCTTCCTCTCCTCTCTCTCCTAGGCTCTAGCCACCCCAGGGTCCTTCACTCTGTCAACATATATATATATTCTGAATTAAACTTCATATCACCAATCCCAGTGCTATCACTTCAGTCCAAGCCACCGTCATTATATCATTGCTGCTCCTCGTGCTCCCCTACGTCTACCCTCGCCCCGAGCGGTCCTTTGAATGTATAACTCAGGTCATATCACTGCTCTGGTCAAAACCCTCTAACAGCTCCAGGACAAAATCCAAATTCCCCTCACAGCCTCTAGAACACTGGTGATCTAACCTATCACTTCTTTAATCTTCCATCCTGCCCTCTCGCCTACAGCCCTTCAACCAGACTGGCTTGTCCTCAGAACCACCAAGCACATTCCCGCCTTGGGGCCTTTGCACTTACTATTCAGCTTGCTTGGAAAATTCTTCCAGATATTCTGATGACTCGCTCTCCCTCTTTCTTCAGGTTTTGAGTCAAATGCCACCTTATCTGAGAGGTGTTCCCTGACATTTTATCTAAAAAATTCACCTTACTCTGCTTCATTTTCCTTCAAGTACTTGTCGCAAGTTGATGTATCACATATTTATTTATTAACACTCTGTCTTGTCTTATTAGAACCTAAGATCCATGAAGCCAGTGATTTTATCTATTCCCCCCTTACTGGTAACATGTAACATAGCATGTAATAAGCACTCAGCATATATTTATTGAATAATAGCATCACCCATTAACCTTTGTTATCTGGTTCACTTGGCATGGTCTGAAGCTATTATCTTTGCATGTGCACACATCCTGTCTCTTCAAGTTTCTTAAGGGACAGAGCTGCCTCTTGAAGCATAATGTCTGGTACAAAGAGGGCATTCTAAAGTTTATGCTGTTGAAAAGATACATTAGGATATTATCAGTTGTTATCATTTAATCTAACCTGGTCTTGGAAGGATGATGAGAAGATGAAGTATGAGATAAGACAGCACATTTAGGGGAGGGTATGGGACTTGGGATTCTGCCCTTAAAATAGGTTTCAAATTAAGTCCTTGAGGAAAAGAAGGGAAGCAGCATTTCTTGAAATTAAAGAGAATACAGGAGCACTGTTCCTACTCCACAATTTCCCCTGGAATTGGTCTTTCCAAGTTTGTTCAAATTCTAATAGTACGGGCATACCTTGGAGATATTGTGGGATGGTTCCAGACCACTGCAATAAAGTAAGACACATTTTTTTGGTTCCCCAGTGCATCTGAAAGTTATGTTTACATTATACCATAGCCTATTAAGTGTGCAATAGTATTATGTCCTAAGAAAACAATGTACCTTACTTGAATTTTAAAACATTTTATTGCAAAAAAATGCTAACCATCACCTGAAACTTTAGTGAGTTGTGATCATTTTGATGGTGAAGGATCTTATCTCCATGTTGCTGGCTGTTGACTGATCAGCATAGTGGTCACTGAAGATTAGGGTAGCTGTGATAATTTCCTAATATAATGCAACAGTGAACTTTGCCACATAGATTGGATCTTTCTTTAATGAATAATTTCTTTGTAGCACGCAACACTGTTTGATAGCATCTTATCTATAGAATTTCTTTCAAAAAATTAGAATCAGTCTTCTCAAACTCTATCCCTGCTCTGTCAACTAAGTTTATGCAATATTCTAAAGCCATCATTGTCATTTCAACAATCCTCATAGCGTCTTCACCAGGAGTAGATTCCATTTCAAGAAACCACTTTCTTTGCTCATCCGTGAGAAACAATTCCTCATCCATTCAAGTTCTGTTATGAAATTGCAAGCAATTCAGCCACATATTCAGGCCCCACTTTTGATTCTAGTTCTCTTGCTATTTCTACCATGTTTGCAGTAGCTTCCCCTACTGAAGTATCGAATCCCTCAAAAATCTTCCTTGAGGGTTAGAATCAATTTCTTCCAAACTCTTGTTAATACTGACATTTTGACCTCTTCTCACGAATCATGAATTTTCTTAATGGCCTCTAGAACGGTGAACCCTTTACAGAAGGTTTTCAATTTACTTTGCCCAGATCCATTAGAGTAGTGGTCCCCAAACTTTTTGGCACCAAGAACCAATTTCGTAAAGACAATTTTTCCATGGAATGCAGATGGGGGGTGATTTGGGGATGATTCAAGTGTATTACATTTTTTGTGCATTTTATGTCTAATCTAATGCTCCTGCTGATCTGACAGGATATACTGATCCATGGCCAGGAGGTTGGGGACCCCTGCATTAGAGGAATTACTGTCTATATCAACTATAGCTTTATGTAATATATTTCCAAAATAATAAGCCTTGAAAGAAAAATGACTCCTTGACCCACGGACTACAGAATGGATGTTGTGTTAACAGTTGTGAAAACAACATTCATCTTGTACATCTCCATCCGAGCTCTTGGATGATCAGGTTCATTGTCAATGAGCAGTAAAAGGGGTCTTTTTTTCTGAGCAATAGGTCTCAACTGTGGGCTTAAATATTTAGTAAACCACATTGTAAAGCAGATCTGCTGTCATCCAAGCTTTGAAGTTTAATTTATAGAGCGCAGGCAGAGTAGATTGAGCATAGTTCCTAAGGGCCCTAAGATCTTCACAGTGGCAAATGAGCATTGGCTTCAACTCAAAGTCACCAGCTGCATTATTCCTCATAAGAGTCAGACTGTCCTTTGAAGCTTTGAAGCCAGATATTGACTTCTCCTCTCCAGCTATTAATACAAAAGTGCTGAATGGCATCTTTTTCCAAGATAAGGCTGTTTTGTCAACATTGAGAATCTTTAGCGATTAGTGTAGCCACCTTCATTAATTATCTTAGCTAGATCTCCCGGATAACTTGCTGCAACTTCTACATCAGCACTTGCTGCTTCACTTTGCACTTTTATGTTCTGGTAACAGCTTCTTTCCTTAAACTTCATGAATCAATCTCTGCTAGCTTCAAACTTTCCTCCTGCATTTTCCGTACTTCTCTCATCCTTCCTAGAATTGAAGAGCATTAGGGCCTTGTTCTGGATTAGGTTTTGGCTTAAGGAAATATTGTGACTGGTTCTATCTTCTATCCAGATCACCAGAACTTTCTCTATATCAGCAGTAAGGCTGTTTTGCTTTTGTGTTACTGGAGTAGTGCTTTTCATTTCCCACAAGAACAGTTTTTCCCCATTCACAGCTTGATTAACTGATGCAAGAGTCCTAGCTTTAGGCCTATCTCAGCTTTTGGCATGTGTCCTCACTAAGCTTAATCTATTCCAGCTTTGATTTAAAGTGAGAGACATATGACTCTCCCTGTCACTTGAACACTTGGATGTCATTGTAGGGTTCTTGATTGGCCTAATTTCAATACTGATGTGTCTCAGGGAATAGGAAAGCCCAAGGAGAAGGAGCAAGATGAGAACAGCTGGTCAGCAGAGTAGTCACAACACATACAACATTTTTCAAATAAGTTCACCATCTTACATGGACATGGTTCATGGCTCCCCAAAGCAATGATAATAATAACATCAAAGACCACAGATCACAAGACAAATATAATAATAATTAAAAAGTTTGAAATATCACAAGAATTATCGAAATGTAACACAGACATGAAGTAAGCAAATGCTGTTGGGAAAATGGCACTGATAGACTTGCTGGATACAGGGTTGCCACAAACCTTCAGTTTGTTTAAAAAACAAAAAGGCAACATCTTGGAAGAGAAATAAAGCAAAATTCAATAAAATGAGGTATGCCTATACCTTGCAACTTAATAGGGCCTCACTATAATTAATTGATGGCAAAGGTCTCTGCTTAAGTTAGAGCAGTGCAAAGCCACAAGTGGTTTAAGGTCACATGGAAAGTGTTAGTTGCTTAGTTGTGTTTGACTCTTTGCAATCCCCTGGACTGTAGCCACCAGGCTCCTCTGCCCATGGAGTTCTCCAGGCAATTATCCTGGAGTGGGCTGTCATTCCCTTCTCAAGGGGATCTTCCTAACCCAGGGATTGAACATAGGTCTCCTACATTGCAGGCAGATTCTTTACCATCTGAGCCACCAGGGAAGTCTCATGGAGCCACTGCTCAAATTTAGGAAGGAATTTCAGACTTACTCCAGGTACCACCTCCCTCCCAGCGCCCTGGCACTCCAACCTCGCAAGTCTGCTGTGAAGTCCCAAGAGGAGTGTCTGCGCCCCAGGAGAGCAGGTCCTGTTAGCTCAACTCTACGCTTCTGCACATGGTTCTCTCACGCTAATTCTAGCAGCAGGCCGTTTACCAGACTCCAGGGAAGCAGGCCACTTTCAAATGTCATAGCATTACACTTGCCAGAGGAGAGAGGGACAAACGAGGAGACCGAAGACAGTGCTTCAAACAGAAGAAGAAAAAGATATCATTGGCTGTGCCCTGAGCCAAAAAAGCTAATGCTAGGAATAACTGTGAGCACCGTGTGAAGCCAAGTCTGCGCAGAAGGGGCCTAGATGGAGGAGGAGGCAGGGGCTGAGGTGGTCTGAGGACGCAGAGCGAACGCCCTGGGGGGGCAGGGCAGGAGGAGAGGGACGTATTTTAAGCAACACTAAAAGACTCGTTTTAGCATTCTGCAGGAAATGTGAAGCAGATGGGTTGGTTTGGAACTTGTTTATGTGTTATTGGTCTCCGTGAAGCTTCCAGGGCAGAGATAGAATGGGAGAAAAGAAGAGTTTTAGACAAATATTGACGTGGTCTCCATTCTGAGGAAGTGCAACCTTTCTTAATTGGATCATGAGTCCCTTGGGATGCAGGCATTTAGGCTGCAAGATCCTCATTCCCCTAGACTAGGGCAGGTCTGGCTAGAATAAATAACAATTGGATAAACAGTACTGACCTGTCTAGGCTTCCCTGGTGGCTGAGCAGTAAAGAATCTGCCTGCCAATGCAGTAGACGCGGGTTCAATCCCTGGGTCGGGAAGTTCCCCTGGAGAAGGAAATGGCAACTCCCTCCAGTATTCTTGTCTGGGAAATCCCATGGACAGAGGAGCCTGGCATGTTACAGTCCATCAGGTCTCAAAGAGTCGGACACGACTTAGTGACTAAACAAAAACTGACCTGCTTACAACCTTCTTAAGGGAACTGAGTTAATGTATCATCTGTCTTGCTTTTACGTCACACCCTACTGGGAAGAGAAGCAAAAACAGAGATCTGGACATGGAGAGAAAATGAAATAGTTCACATCAAACGTCCTGAGGTTTACAGAAGGCTTGTTTGAACACAGACTACTGGGTCCCACCCTTAGAATTTCTACTTAGTAGAGCTAGAGTTGGGGTACAATGGCCACACATGAGATCACTTGGAGATAAAAATATGCTGATGGCTGGGCCCTGTTCCCAAAGAGTCTGATATGAATTGATCTTGGATATGACTTGGGCGTTGTTTTAAGCTCTTTTCTGTATTTCTAAGTTATAACCGAGGTTGAGAATCATAGATCTAGTTCTCTTTGACCTGCCACTGTCATTACATTTGTGGCTTAATTTCAACTTATTTTCAAAATATGGTCTCCAGATGGCTAGGATGACAGGAGACCATGGGATCCAAATTTGGCATAAGCCAAAATTTGAGAAAAGAGGCTAAAAAAAAGAAAAAAGAAAATCACTGCCTGAGATACAGACTATTAAAAATCTATGTAAATGTGGGCAATTATTCTTTTATGTAATCTGTCCAGGAAGCAGAGCTTCTAAAAAATGTTTTGTAAGTAAGTTGCTGCTAAGAGACAGCAAAAGTAATCATTTTTAATGCTTATCGGGCATTTATTGTGTACCATACACTCTTCCTAGTGCTTTTGTTTTAAACTTATCTAATTCCTACAGTAACTCAAAGGTGGGAGGGACATCATTGCCCCCCATTTAACAAATGAGGAAACTGAGGCAGTGGGAGGTGAAGTAATTTGTCCCAAACCACACAGGTAACAAGTGACAGAGCCAGCTCTCAAAATTTGGTGTGTGTCTGAATTACCTACAGATTTACCTACTGTTCAAAATGCAGACAACCAGGCCCCATCACAGACCAACTGGATCAGGATCTCCTGCAGCGGGTCTTTATCAGAATTGCTTTCAATGAACTTTCTGAAGAGTCAGTTGTTTACCAAGTTAATGAGACCACTGTTAGGATTTTAAACAGAGGCTTTGATATTTAGATTATCCTAGGTTCAATTCTTTCTCCATCACTTATATCTGGGATCTTGAACAAGCTGCCTATCCCCGCTTCGACCTTTATCTCTTCATCTGGAAATGAGAATGACCATACTCAGTTTGGGAGACTGTTCTGAGGATCACATGGGTCTGAGGCACAGAGCTCAGTGCAGGTCCACTGTTAGTGCAGCCCAAGGATATTTTGAGATATTAACTAGGTCTTCCTTTTGCCCATCAACTCTGCACACTCCACTGTCCTCTCCTTCTGTACCATCCAAGGCATGCCCTATGCTAGGGAAAAGTGATGCTGCTACAGCTAGAATGCCAAGGAAAAGAAAGTCAGTGCTTAGCTTTCAAGAATCAAATGAGAGTACTGAACACAAGACCTAGACTTGGGAGAAAAGACCTTCTGAACTTTCAACAACTATTTGAGCCTAACCAGAAGACAAACAAGATGGATCCAAAAGAACCATCCAAGATAACCAGCCCTTAGGCACTCAAGTAGGATTACCTGGATGGTAGGGATGTGTGGTCTCCAAGAGAGGCCCCAGCCCCCTGTCATTTTCTCAGGGTGAATCCCCTCAGAAGAGAGAGACCTGTGGTTGGAGATGGAACGCCACGTGAGCTTTGAGGAAACTGAGGATGGAAAAGACTTGTGTTTCCTTCCTATGATGTTGGGCAGCTAACCCCACAGATGTGTTTTATACACCAGTGATATGGGGTCAACAGAGAAGAGATGGTATTACAGGTGACAAAAGAAGAGAACTCAGTGACAGTCTTGCTTTCTGTGGCCCCAAAGAGGTGTGGGAGAGGAGCTGAACCCTATTCATACCTAGAGAATGGCTTAGAAGTTAGCTGAGAGTGACAGTCAACAGGCCAGGGGAATCACACCATGGAAGAACAACCATGTGTGGCAGAATGAACTGAGCAAACCAGATGGCATGTAGCCACCTTCAAGGACAACTCTGGATGCCAGAGGGGAGGATTCCACTATCAAAGACAAGATGGGGCAGCTACTCGTCTTGGGAGGTACCCACACAGAGTGCATGGTATTATATGGGTTCCCCCTCTCTCCTCCCCTCCCACTGAGATTCCATCCAAAGTAAAGCAAGGGAGATGATCTAAGTGTGAATTAATCTCCTTGGTAGTTACTAGATTAATTTTTTCTCTGCATCACACAGAAAAGGAATCTGAGATGAAAACTATGTTCTGTTCTGGAAAATCAATGATACATATGTACACATCTGAAACTATCTTATAAAATTACTATCTGCTACTTAAGACTATTGAGTTTCCTAAACCTCAGCAAGAGATCTAGTAGGACTCCCTCAAAAGCAGCTCCATCAGTATAAATTGATTTAATCAGTAGAATCAGCAGGTATCTTGGAAATGACATCATGTCTCTGGTGAAGAGTAAGATTTTGGTGACTTGCAAAAGTTTTTGGAAAAATAAATATTGAAGGCTGTCTTTTCACCTTGTTTATAGTTTCCTTCATTGTGCAAAAGCTTTTAAGTTTAATTAGGTCCCATTTGTTTATTTTTGCCTTTATTTCCATTACTCTCAGAGGTGGGTCATAGAGGATCCTGCTGTGATTTATGTCAGAGAGTGTTTTGCCTATGTTTTCCTCTAAGAGTTTTATAGTTTCTGGTCTTACGTTTAGATCTTTAATCCATTTTGAGTTTATTTTTGGGTATGGTGTTAGAAAGTGTTCTAGTTTCTTTCTTTTACAAGTGGTTGACCAGTTTTCCCAGCACCACTTGTTAAAGAGATTGTCTTTTCTCCACTGTGTATTCTTGCCTCCTTTGTCAAAGATAAGGTGTCCATAGGTGCATGGATTTATCTCTGGGCTTTCTATTTTGTTCCACTGATCTATACTTCTGTCTTTGTGCCAGTACCATACTGTCTTGATGACTGTAGCTTTGTAGTATAGTCTGAAGTCAGGCAGGTTGATTCCTCCAGTTCCATTCTTCTTTCTCAAGATTGCTTTGGCTATTCGAGGTTTTTTTGTATTTCCATACAAATTGTGAAATTATTTATTCAAGTTCTCTGAAAAATACCATTGGTAGCTTGATAAAGATGGAAAAGACAGCCTTCAAATGGGAGAAAATAATAGCAAATGAAACAACTGACAAAGAAGTAATCTCAAAAATTTACAAGCAGCTCCTGCAACTCAATTCCAGAAAAATAAATGACCCAATCAAAAAATGGGCCAAAGAACTAAATAGACATTTCTCCAAAGAAGACATACTGATGGCTAAACAAACACATAAAAAGATGCTCAACATCACTCACTATCAGATAAATGCAAATCAAAACCACAATGAGGTACTATCTCACACCAGTCAGAATGGCTGCTATCAAAAAGTCTACAAACAATGTATGCTGGAGAGGGTGTGGAGAAAAGGGAACCCTTTTATACTGTTGGTGGGAATGCAAACTAGTACAGCCACTATGGAGAATAGTGCGGAGATCCCTTAAAAAACTGGAAATAAAACTGCCATACAACCCAGCAATCACACTGCTGGGCATACACACCAAGGAAACCAGAAATGAAAGAGATACATGTACCCCAGTGTTCATCACAGCACTGTTTATAATACCCAGGACATGGAAGCAACCTAGAAGTCCGTCAGCAAACAAATGGATAAGAAAGCTGTCGTACATACACACAATAGAATAGTCAGTTCAGTTCAGTTCAGTTCAGTCGCTCAGTCGTGTCTGACTCTTTGCGACCCCGTGAATCGCAACACGCCAGGCCTCCCTGTCCATCACCAACTCCCGGAGTTCACTCAGACTCACATCCATTGAGTCCGTGATGCCATCCAGCCATCTCATCCTCTGTCGTCCCCTTCTCCTCCTGCCCCCAATCCCTCCCAGCATCAGGGTCTTTTCCAATGAGTCAGCTTTTCGCATGAGGTGGCCAAAGTATTGGAGTTTCAGCTTCAGCATCATTCCTTCCAAAGAAATCCCAGGGTTGATCTCCTTCAGAATGGACTGGTTGGATCTCCTTGCAGTCCAAGGGACTCTCAAGAGTCTTCTCCAACACCACACTTCAAAAGCATCAATTCGGCTCTCTGCGTTCTTCACAGTCCAACTCTCACATCCATACATGACCACGGAAAAACCATAGCCTTGACTAGACGGATCTTAGTCGGCAAAGTAATGTCTCTGCTTTTGAATATACTATCTAGGTTGGTCATAACTTTTCTTCCAAGGAGTAAGCGTCTTTTAATATCATGGCTGCAATCACCATCTGCAGTGATTTTTACTCAGCTATTAAAAAGAATGCATTTGAATCAGTTCTAATGAGGTGGATGAAACTGGAGCCTATTATACAGAGTGAAGTAAGTCAGAAAGAAAAACACTGATACAGTATCCTAATGCATATATATGGAATTTAGAAAGATGGTAACAATGACCCTATATGCAAGACAACAAAAGAGACACAGATATAAAGAACAGTCTTTTGCACTCTGTGGGAGAAGGCGAGGGTGGGATGATTTGAGAGGATAGTGTTGAAATGTGTATATTATCATATGTGAAGCAGATCGCTGGTCCAGATTCGATGCATGAGACAGGGTGCTCAGGACTGGTGCACTGGGATGACCCTGGGGGATGGGATGGGGAGGGAGGTGGGAGGGGGGTTCTGGATGGGGAACACATGTGCGCCCGTGGCTGATTCATGTCGATGTTTGGCAAAAACCACTACAATATTATAAAGTAATTAGCCTCCAATTAAAATAAATTAATTAATTTTTAAAAAGGAAAAATAAATATTGAAAAAGAAGAGTTTAAGCTCCATTTTATTGCAACCCTGTCAGGACAAGAGACACACACTGTGTCTACCTGGACTGCTATTCCAGGTTCCGGGTAGTGTCCCTGTAGTCAACACCCAGAGTTCCCCTGGGTGTCTACTGCAGCCTGATGTGTAGCCTGTGAGCCCACTTAACTGCTTTACCACCACGTGACCCTCACCAACCAACATGACTAACCAAACACCTAAAGGAGCACGGAATAGACAGTAGGTCGAGGGCACTGATATGTGGAAAGGTGTTACCCTGCCCTAAAAGTCTACACTTTGGCATTCTGACCTATAAATAAGTCTCTAGTGAGTTAACTAATTTGGAAGCCTCCTACACGGGTTGGCAGATTCAGCAAATATATATACAATATTGCATGGGACATACTTTTACTAAAAAAAATTTGTTGCTATTTAGAATTCAAATTTAACTGAGCGCCCTGTACTCTTTCTGTCAGCCCTACTAGGGCCTGCCCACAGCCAAGCGGACTGATGACTTGGAGGTCCTGCATGCCCAGGGCTGAGGGCCAATGCTGGCTCTGCAATCACTTTCATCAACATATGCTACCTAGGGGGACCCACCTGAGGTACCTGCTCAGGGTTAGGCTTAGTCAGTTTCTCTCTCTCTCTTCATCTTTATTCACTCAAAACCTCATCTTCATTTATACACAAAGTAAATAACCTCACTTATTAAGCTTCTCAAGTCTTTCACTACCTGTTCATTCCAAGATCAAACTTACAACTTGGACAATAAATGCATAAAATTGAATGCCAATTGGTGGCATCAAATTAACATTGTCAAGAATATCTATTCTGTTGCAAGATTAGTTCCTTTCCTGCAGTTACTAGTTAAATATGAAGTCTTATTAACATCTCAGTGAAAGGTTTCTTGATCTGCATCTTATTCTTCCCTTGATTTTTAACTTAGCCACAACCCTAGCCTTTATCATTTATCACATGCTGGCATCATCAGCCTTCAGATCATCTTATAGAAAACTCGGTTGATGGATCCCTGTAGGGCCGCTGCATTTGTGCCTAGGGAAAGATTAAAGCAGGAGGAGCACCACAGAACAAGCAGAGGAGCAGATTTGGTTAACGATTCAATGAGCAAGAAAAGATCTTGCTCTTTTCCAAGCCAGCTCTCTTTCTCAGCACTAACATATCACAGGATTTCACTATCTTGTACTTGACTATGGCTTCCTTTTGTCATCTTCTAAAGAGGTTTCTGTCCATAAAGAGAAAATATTGATTCGTTATCCCCAGACCAGTTGGAGCTAAGTTCATGCTACTTGACTCAAGTCATCATCAAGCTCCTCTCTTCTAGACATACGGTACAATTTTTGCTAAAGAACTAAGGAGTGTGCTGGTAAAGTGTGAGTTGGGTCATTCTTCTGTAAGTCTGGTTTTAATTCATTCCTGGCACTTCTGAAGTAGTTTAGCATAAACATCTGAGATAAATGAGTCATTTTGGTCCTTCTTTTTCTTCTATTTCCCATTATTTTCTAACTTAAACATTTCAGGACTAAGGATTAATATATCTTCCCCATGCTAGAAACAGGCAAGTCATTCTGTAAAATATATTGGGGAATTAATGGACTTCCATTTGGGGAAAAGTAAACAAAAGTAGATAATATATATGCCTGTTTATCTATAGACACACAGTATTGGGAGCTGAAAAATGGTTGAGCAGTTTTAAACCAGGCTTGTCAATAGGTTAAAAAAAAAACCCAACCAATCAACCACCAATTTGGTTTTTCTCAAACTCTCAGCTGGAAGCAGGGAGAAGTGAAATGTTAAACTGAACCAGAAAGGGATTTGGAATGTCTTTGAGGGATTTGGAGGTATTTAAAAGATTTAAAATGATGCCCCTTGTTTTCCACCAAGTCAAACCTTGTTAGATTCTGGGCTCCCGGGAAGGTTGGGGTGAATCCTTGTTCCCATGGTGGCTGTAGTCTTGTTTGGTGAAACTGATGTGATAAGGAAACCTCCTCCGATTAGTCACCCAGGTGCTATGGGGGACAGAGGTGGCCAGAAGCCAGGCACAAGGGGACCTTGAAAGGCTTCCATGGTGAGCACTTGCCAGCAGGCAGGACCAACTATATTAACCTCAGTGGTCTGCCCTCCCCCTGTCCAAAGTGCAAACATTCTCCACTAGCTATGGCACAGAATTCTACGGGAAGCATCCAACCCACTCGGGCATAAATGTATCTTCACGCTGCACCCAGTATTTTGATAACCCACATGAGTACAGCACCCTATGTTTGTAAAGTGTCTTGGATACATGATATTGTTTGATCCTGGTTATACACAGGCTTTACAAGAAGCGCAGCTATCATGAGTCGTCAGGAAACAGTGGAGGTACGGACATGCTCTAGCACTGCTGGTCAGAGAAACCCATCATTATGATCTTAAAAAGGAAAACAATTTATTTAATAACTGGAAAAAACAAATTGCAGGATAGCTTGTACACTGTGAGCCCATTTGTACAAGAGAAATATGGTTATGGCTTTAGACATAGACAGCTTTACCTTTTATATCTAAACTCACATACACAAATATACAGACATATGTATATGTGTGCATACTCAAATGTTTATATATACTTTCAACAATTTTATAATGAATATTATTTTTGTTATTTATTTTATGTATTATATTTATATTGTATAATATTTTATAAACATTACAATGAAGCATTAATATGTTTAAGAAAAAAGCTGTGGCTTCCCTGATAGCTCTGTTGATAAAGAATCTGTCTGCAATGCAGGAGACCCTGGCTCAATCCTTGGGTTGGGAAGATCCCCTGGAGAAGGGAAAGGCTGCCCAGTCCAGTATTCTGGCCTGGAGAATTCCATGGACTGTATAAAGAAAAAAGCTAATTGGTGTTAGCATTTCTTTTTCTCACTCTCACTTAAGGGAAGAGAGGTGGTGTTGTGAAAAGTGTAGATTGTGCTATATTTGGGAAAACAGACCTTAAAAGAGAAGTCTCTGATAGAAAAGCAAGGACCCTAGTCCAGGAGTTTTGTCCCCTTGGTCCTATAGGAACCCCATGCTGCAGAAGGCTCACATGACAGCTACGCTGTTGAAGGACATCTTCTGGTCCTGAGTACAACTCAAACCCATCCATGGGTGCTCCAGTCTATGCTTGAGTCAGAGGATCAAAAGTGTAAGACAGACTGTACATACCCTTTCTCTGACCAACTAATCATACAGCCATAGGTGTGCAAGTGTTAGGGTTAAAAGAGAAAATGATGGCAAGTCCTGCACCAATTCCAGGAAGGTAAACAGGTGTAGTGGGAAGAACAGGGAATCCCAGCTCTCCTGTTTACTTACTTGTGTCCACAGGCATGATCTCAGGCCCCCGAGGCTTTAGTTTCCCTCTGTTAAATGTGCCCAATAATATCTAGTCACAAGATGATTTCATTGTGCACATCTTGAGTGACACTCTCTAGAAAAGATGCTGAAAGCTTGGGTGTCAGAGCACATCAGGCGACCAATCAGATTTCGCTGATAGCCCGCATTTGCTGCTTCTGGTAGAATTTCTGCCTCTCTGTGCACGCTGCAGGGTTACTCCCATGCATTCCCAAGTATGCGTAAATTGGGTGTGTTTTATTTGCCAGGAAATAACACCATCAGTCCTTCTACAAAGAAATCAACACACTAGAGGTTGCAGTTCTGTGAATGCTTATTCACGGAACTACGTTTCTCTAAAATGAAGGAAGCTTTGAGCAACCATCAGGGGAAAGAAATGAAAGAGACCCACACAGCCACTCCCTTCTCATGTCTAATATAATCTTCCTTAGCAGTTCCCCTCCTGTCCTACCCTTACACTTCCAAAGATCAAGAATGCCTTATATAGAGAAGTGGACCCTAAGATATTCCTTAGAAAAAGGAGATTTGGGGGTACAAAAAGATTCAGTTTCCAAGAAGTGATATCATCTCTTTATTCCTCAATTTCCTCAGCTGTGAAAGAAAGAACTAACTATTCCTAAATCCTCGTTTAGTCCTAATTTGTTATGTCTCTCTCTCAAGTCTTCTCTGCTCTGTTCCCACTGTTCCATCCTGGTTGGTGCAATCATCAGTTGTTCCCTGGGTTGTTGCCTCCAGTCTTGCTCCTCCAAATTCCTGCTTCACATAGCTTGCAGAACGATCTTTCTAAAATGCACACCTGCCTCATATATTCTGGTGACTCTCCATTACTCCAGTAATTCCAGTTTCTCAGCACAATGCTCAAAGACACGTCTACCTCTCCAGCATCATCAGTCACATCACTACTCATGGAACTGAGCAAACAGAACTCCTGAGTTCCTCTCTCACCTCCACGCCCTGCTATTCCCTTTTGAATGGGAATGTCTCTCTGCGTATCTGCCCAGCCAACTCTTCTTTCAAGTAGGACATTCTGCAAAAGGCAATTAGATGCCTCTTCTCGCACCCCATTATGGCCATGTGAAGTAATTCTATCATAGTAGTTTTCATATAGCATTTAGAGTTGTTGTTTCCTAATAGAGACTGCCTTTCTGCTCTGGCAAAGAACTCAGTACTAGGAGCATCACTGGTGCAGATGAAACTCATAAAAGGGGCAGGCATGCAGGTCCTCTGTTCTCCCTGGATCCTTCAGGGAGGCGAGTTCAGGTGGGGCGTGGTTGGATGTGCCGTAGATCTACGCCCTTAAGGAGGAATCCCTTTGTTACTTTTCCTTTTTATAGGTCAGCTTGAGAGGGGCTGTGTTGGGGGCATAAATATTTGGGGATTCAGATACTAGGTAGTATGAATTCAGGGGCCCACTGCTTATGGAAGTGCTTGAAATGCCCAGCTTGGGGTTTCCTGGTCCCACAGGAAGTTGAGGTTGGTATAGCCAGTACTCCTTTTGGAGAAGGAGGTAGCCCATTGCCAGACAACCCAAGGAAAAGCTCCTCAGATAATTCACTGGTCAATCCTACTGGTCATACCACACTTTCTACATATATCCCCCTGATATGTGCTGTTGCTCAGTCGTGTCTGACTCTCAATGACCCCGTAGGCTGTAGCCCACCAGGCTCCTCTGTCCATGGGATTTTACAGGCAAGAATACTGGAGAGGGTTGCCTTTCCCTTTTCCAAGGGATCTTCCTGAAGCAAGGATTGAACCTGTCTCTTACATCTCTTGAATTGGCAGGCAGATTCTTTACCACTAACCATATCCCTCTAAACTACTATGTAAGGTTCAATTCAGTTCAGTTCAGTCGCTCAGTCGTGTCAGACTCTTTGCGACCCCATGAATCGCAGCACACCAGGCCTCCCTGTCCGTCACCAACTCCCGGAGTTCACTCAGACTCACATCCATTGAGTCCGTGATGCCATCCAGCCATCTCATCCTTGGTCGTCCCCTTCTCCTCCTGCCCCCAATCCCTCCCAGCATCAGAGTCTTTTCCAATGAGTCAACTCTTCGCATGAGGTGGCCAAAGTACTGGACTTCAGTTTTAGCATCATTCCTTCCAAGGTAATCCCAGGGTTGATCTCCTTCAGAATGGACTGGTTGGATCTCCTTGCAGTACAAAGGACTCTCAAGAGTCTTCTCCAACACCACAGTTCAAAAGCATCAATTCTTCGGCACTCAGCCTTCTTCACAGTCCAACTCACACATCCATACATGACCACAGGAAAAACCATAGCCTTGACTAGACAGACCTTAGTCGGCAAAGTAATGTCTCTGTTTTTGAATATACTATCTAGGTTGGTCATAAAGTATTTAAAAAGTACTCAATAAATAATTACATATACCTTTATCAAGAGTTTATTGCATGCCAGTAACTTGACACATTTTATTATTAGTTCTCACAAAGACAAATAGATATTCTTAGCTCCATTTTAGAGATGAAAAAACTGAAGCTTGGGAAGCCCAAGCAACTTGTATAAGATCATACAGCTAGTAGATGGTGAGCTGGAATCTGAACCGATATCTCAATCTCTACAAAACCAGTGCCTTTTCCCCCAAGCTATGTAGCCTCTTAGTAAGACGTTCTCTCTCCCCTTCTCTTTTGCTCAGGTCCATGCCTTGAGCGCCTTCCTCCTGAAATATTCTCCAGGGAGGCCTCTGGACTCCTTTGCATCATCACACGCTGATTTGCAATTTTTCTTACTTAACCCAGTCTAATCTGCCCTCTAATCTCCAAACCCAGTGTGTATTTGAATTCGTCTGCTGTCAGTAGAAGCTCCAAGCAAGTATGTGCAATGAGAAGTAAGTCAGGAGCAGGATCAAGGCGGCTAGAGACAGGAGCCAAACGTGAATCCTTGGCAGGGCCCTTGGAGACAGTATGACCTGAGGTCAGCCACGCCTTGGCCCTCAAGTGGGAAAGGCCTCTGACCTTTTCCCTCAACCTGATGCCTAGAGAACAACCCAGAACATGACGACTCTGGCAAAGGTAGCTGCTCTATTCCTCAGGCACTTGTAAACCTGAACAATCACCGTCTTCCTCCCCCACTCCCCATGAAAACTTTTATTAAGTAGCCTAATTATTAAACAAAGCAGGTGGAAAAGAAAGGTAGGAAATTGGAGGGTTGAATTGAGCTTTCTCAAAAGCCAGAAAAATGACTCAGTGTGTGCAACACCTCATTTAGAGAACAAAGTGGATGCGTCTGATCCAGCCAGGTGCATTGTTAAACCTGTAGAGGAGAGATAGGAAACAGACCATTCTTTTCTCTCCCAGTCACAAATAACTGAGCTCAGAGCTGAACTGGCAAGCTTCTAGAATAAATCCGGAGTATTTATTTACTTTATTTATAAATACTTATTTTATTTATTTATTTATTTACTCCCAACAAAGGTCAGAGAACTGACAAAATCACAGGAGAGAAAAATATATCTGTTCAAGTTAGTGTTTAGAATATTCCAAGTGGGAAGACATTTTATTAGCAAACTGACCAGTCTATAAACTCCGTGAGGTAAGACACCATGCTCTATTTATTCTTGATTCTCAGATGGAGTCCAGTGCCTGGCACATGGTGCTCAATAAATGTTTGTGTATTTTCAGGTGTGTCTTGCTCTTTGCCACCCCATGGACTGTAGCCCACAAGGCTCCTTTGTCCATGGGATTCTCCAGGCAAGAATACTGGAGTGGGTTGTCATTTCCTCCTCCAGGGGATCTTCCTGACCCAGGAATCGAATGTTCATCTTTTGTATCTCCTGCATTGGCAGGTGAATTCTTTACCACTGAGCCATTAGGGAAGCTCCAATACTACCCTTGATCTTAGCCAAAAGGTTTTCTAGAATAAAATTGAAAGCAGGAGCTGAGTCTTGTACTACTTTGCACCCCTCTCATTGCCCAGTTCTAAGTGAATGAATGATGGGGGCATTAATGAATGAGAAATGCAGTTTTGGACTTGCCTTTGAAGAAAAGCATATGCCTTTTAGCATATGCCTTTATATGCCAAATTATTCAAGAAGTCTGTGTTCACTTCCTAATTACATCTTGATACACTTGGAAGGCAGGACTTTCACTAAACTAATTTAGCTGCTATAAGAAATAGCTCTGCCAGCTTTTTTTTTCATCCTCATGAAGAATCAATCAATCCTAAACTTCTAGAGCCATCGAGACAAAGACCAGTCTCCTGGGATTCTCCTGGGAGCAGACTTACTTTGCCTCTAGCTTTTCTGGTCCCCTCCTTTCTACTCTTCCCTGTCCTCCTTGTTCTTGGTTTCACTCCAGCTGAGTTTTGACTCCCTTTGTCAAGCAGCTCTGCTTCTGCTAATCCAATAAAACCTACCTCTCTCAATTTAGCACATTTACAGAGAGAGTACACCAGAATCAAACAGATAGCCAAGAAAGCACATAATGTGTGTTGGAAACTGAGGCAGGAACAGGGAGAGGCAAGAGCTCTTCCTCAAGAGAATCCTGAGCGAGGGGTAAGGGCCATGCTGGCTTTCTTTCCCTCTCACAGAGACAGGTGCAAGTCACCAATGGGGCTTCGTGTGGGAGCTGAACCTTAGGCAACTTTGCATTCTCCTAAGTTGTTGTTCAGTCACTAAATCATGTCCAACTCGTTGTGACCCCATGCATGGTAGCCCTCCAGGGTCCTTTGTCGATGGGATTTCCCAGGCAAGAATACTGGAGTGGACTGCCCTTTCCTACTCCAAGGGATCTTCCTGACCCAGGGATGGAAGCCACATCTCCTGTATTTAGTAGGCAGATTTTTTACCACTGAGCCACCAGGGAAGCCCATACTCCTCAGTGTCCAGCACTAAATGAATGAATTAGCTACCCTTGCAAATATGTGAAACCTCTCTGTTTCACAGCAGAGGGATGGAAACCCAAAGAGCTTGGTAGATCAGCCTCTCCAGCTGAGCTAGGTTTCCCTTCTCCAGGTGCCCCTCCTGGAACCTCTATCTTAGCATTTATCACACTGGGATATAATTATTTGTTTATATACCATTTTCTATTCAGTTTTCTGTGTGCTCCCTGAGGGCAGAAACTGTCTTTCATCTTTATACTTCTCAAGGATAAAGCCCTCAATAAAAGTTCCATGAATGAATGACTTCCCAAGGTCATCTAGCTAATATGTGGCTGAGCTGGGACCAGAACCAAGCCCTCTATGCCCCCACATCCCATACCCTAACTCCTACGAGGACATTTTCTGGAAGAAAGCGGTCTGCGGATCTACAAAGAAGCTAATTAAGCATTTGGCAGGTTTATGAACTATTGAGAGGTTTTCTTTTTAACTTTCCTTTTCCTTTCTTCTTGATATTTGTGGGAACTCTAGGCAGTTACTCTGAGCTGAGTCAGGGTCACATCTACATCCTTGCTCCTGAAATAGCTGAACCCATCACCTCTTCAGAGGAGGAAGCTTTGCAAATGAGAGTAAAGGTTGCGGATCTCCACAAAAGGCTTTGAAACTCTCTCCCGTGCCCTCCTGCCAGGTAAGAACAAACACTTTGAAGTAATTTGGGCATGACTGGGAGAAAATGTCAAAGGCTTTGATGGTTTTGGAAACATTGGAGAGTTTTCTGTTCTTGTTGGTCCTGAACAACTCAGCTGGAAATCTCATGAGAAAAGGTTTGTTTCTCCCCAAATTTAGTCACCCATGGTGATCATGGAGGACCTATTCTGGCCACCACAAGCAGGATGACAGTACCTAACTTTAATAACATGACGGTGGCCATGGTGAAGAAAGAGGAAGCCAGCCTACACTGTGGCTGAGCATGGAAGGGACTTCCAGGATTCAGAGGAAAGCCCAGGATAGAAAGGTCGCAGGCACAAAGGGTCCCAGTGACTCTAATTGGAGTGGTCTAGAATCCAGGCTCTGGGACTTCCCTGATCGTCCAGTGTGCAATGGCTCCACTAAGAATCCACTTTGCAGTGCAGATCAACAAGAGTTCGATCCCTAGTCAGGGAATTAAGAGTCCACGTGCCACGGTGTAACTAAGCCTGTGCCCCACAACTACTGAGCCCGCGTACTATAACTTGAGAGTCTGTGTGCTGCATGGAAAGAGCCACATGGTGCAGTGAAGACCCCACGTGCCGCAACTGAGACCCAGTGTAGCCAAATTAATTAACTAGTTTTAAAAAAGAGTCCAGGTCCTGGGATGAGATACGCCTCGGTTCCAATCTTAGTTCTACCACCTATTAGTCCTCTTGCACACGTGCTCAGTTGCTCACTCATGTCCGACTCTTTGCCACCCTATGGACTCTATAGCTCCCCAGGCTCCTCTCTCCATGGGATTCTCCAGGCAAGAATGCTGGAATGGGTTGCCATTTCCTCCTCCAGGACATCTTCCTGACGCAAGGATCAAACCCATGTCTCCTGTATCCTTGCCATTGGAAGGTGAATTCTTGACCTCTGAGCCACCTGGGAAGCCCAGTGGTTCTCTTGCCCTGGGTAGATCATATAACATCACTATACTTCAGTCCTCATGTACCAAACATCAATGAACTAATCCATGAGAGTTTATTATTCTCCATTTACCCTTCCAGTTCCATTCTCCACCTCTTTATCCATCCCTGCTGTGGGCCTTAGAGACTGACCTCTAAGACTGTGTCACCAAGTAATCTTTGCACTCTGGCTTCTGGTTGAATTCAACCAAAGGGAGATACTAGTAGGAGAGCTACTCAAAGGAATAAGAACCCAGGGTATTTATTTCCCTGGCTTTCACCAGTTCAGTAGAGGCTATCTACCTTTACCTTCATCCCCAGTTCTTGTCAGGCAGTCCTCTCCCATAGATAAGCTCTCTTAAGTGAAAGTGAAAGTGAAGTCGCTCAGTCATGTCCAACTCTTCACGACCCCATGGACTGCAGCCCACCAGGCTCCTCCGTCCATGGGATTTTCCAGGCAAGAGTACTGGAGTGGGGTGCCATTGCCTTCTCAGCTTCCATTAACTCTGCTTTCTCCCCTTAGACATTCACACCTAGAGATCCTCATGGCCTCAACATCTCTTGTTGGGAATCCTAACTCTACGCATACTTCTGATTATAGTTCTGTTGTAAGATTCTCCCTATTTTACCACTTGAGGGTCCCATTTGCCTCATTTCAGAACCATGACTAATGTGCCTGGCATATACTAAGTGTTTAATAAATGTTTCATGTTTTTCTCCCCTCCCACCCTCATTCCTTCATTATCAACACCATCCTTTTTATTCGGAGAAGGCAATGGCACCCCACTCCAGCACTCTTGCCTGGAAAATCTCATGGATGGAGGAGAAGCAGAAGAGCTACAGGGAGATAATCTACTGTCTGTAACAAGTTATCACAGTCAGCAGCTTAAAACAACACATGGCTATTATTTCATAGTCTTTGTGGGTCAGGAGTCCAGGGCTAGCCTAGCTAGGTTCTCTGCTTCAGGGTCTCACCAGGCTGAAATCTGAGTGTCAGTGGAGGCTCCTGTCTCATCAGAAGCTTGACTGGGGCAAGATCCACTTCCAAGCTCCCTCATGTTGTTGGTAGAATTTATCTCTTTGCAGCTCTAGATCTGAGACCCCTGTTTCCTTGCCGGCTAGTGTCAGCTCCTAGAGGCTGCCAGCAGTTCTTTGCAGTGAGATCATTTCTAGTAGCCCTCTCACCACACAGGGCTTATTTCTTCAAAGCTAGGAGAATTTCTGGACTTCAGAAAAGGCCTTGGCCCTCTTTAAAGGGCTTCCCCCTGACTGAGTCAGACACACCCAAGATAATCTCCATTTGGATTAAGTGTCCAGGAAAAAATACCTACTTCTGCTTCATTTAGGCTTCCCTGGTGGCTCAGCTGGTAAAGAATCTGCCTGCAATGCGGGAGACCAGGGTTCAATCCCTGGGTTGGAAAGATCTGCTGGAGAAAGGAACAGCTACCCACTCCAGCATTTTGGCCTGGAGAATTCCATGGGCTATATAGTCCATGGGGTCACAGAGTCAGACACAACTGAGCAACTTTAAGTAAGTAAGTCAGTCTGCTTCGTTGACTACACTGAAGCCTTTGACTGTGGATCACAACAAACTGTGGAAAATTCTTAAAGAGATGGGAGTACCAGACCACCTTACCTGCCTCCTGAGAAACATATGTGAGGGGGTCAAGACAACAGTCAGAACCAGACATGAAACAATGGATGGTTCCAAATTGGAAAAGGAGTAAGACAAGGCTGTTATTGTCACCCTGCTTATTTAACTTATATACAGAGTACATCATGAGAAACGCTGGGCTGGAAGAAGCACAAGCTGGAATCAAGATTGCCAGGAGAAATATCTACAACCTCAGATATGCAGATAATACCACCCTAATGGCAGAAAGTGAAGAGGAACTAAAGAGCCTCTTAATGAGGGTGAGAGAGGAGAGTGAAAAAGCTGACTTGAAACTCAACATTCAAAAAGCTAAGATCATGGCATCTGGTCCCATCACCTCATGGCATATAGAATGGGGAAAAGTGGAAACATTGACATATTTTGTTTCCTTGGGCTTCAAAATCACTGCAGACAGTGACTGTAGCTATGAAATTAAAAGATAACTTGCTCCTTAGAAGGAAAACTATGACAAACCTAGATAGCGTATTAAAAAACAGAGACATACATCACTTTGCCAACAAAGGTCTGTATAGTCAAAGCTATGGTTTTCCAGTAGTCATGTATGGATGTGAGAGCTGGACCATAAAGAAGGCTGAGCACTGAAGAACCGATGCTTTCAAATTGTGGTGCTGGAGTAAATGGTTGAGAGTCCCTTGGACAGCAAAGATATCAAACCAGCCAATCCTAAAGGAAATCAACCCTGAATATTCACTTGAAGGACTGATGTTGAAGCTGAATCTCCAATACTTTGGCCACCTGACTTGAAGAGCCGACTCATTGGAAAAGACTCTGATGCTGGGAAAGACTGAAGGCAAAAGCAGAAGGAGGCAGCAGAGGATAATAAGATGGTTAGATAGCATCACCGACTTAATGAACATGAATTTGAACAAACTGTGGGAGAGAGTGGAAGACAGAGGAGCCTGGTGTGCTGCAGTCCACAGAGCCACAAAGAGTTGGCCGCAACTTAATGACTGCTGCTGCTGCTGCTAAGTCGCTTCAGTCGTGTCCAACTCTGTGCGACCCCATAGACGGCAGCCCACCAGGCTCCCCCATCTCTGGGATTCTCCAGGCAAGAATACTGGAGTGGGTTGCCATTTCCTTCTCCATGCATGAAAGTGAAAAGTGAAAGTGAAGTTGTTCAATCGTGTCCAACTCTTAGCGACTCCATGGACTGCAGCCCACCAGGCTCCTCCGTCCATGAGATTTTCCAGGCAAGAGTACTGGAGTGGGGTGCCATTGCCTTCTCTGACTTAGTGACTAAACAACAACAAATTAACTTAAAAAAAAAACAAAACTGACTTTGGAACTTAATTACATTACAAATCCCTCCACTTTTCCATATAATGTAAACTAATCAATGGAGAAGGAAATGGCAACCCACTCCAGTATTCTTGCCTGGAAAATTCCGTGGATGGAGGATCCTGGTAGGCTACAGTCCATGGGGTCGCAAACAGTCGGACACTACTGAGCGACTTCAATGTCAATGTCAATGTCAATCAAGGGAGTGACATCCTGTGACCTTTGCAACTCACAGGCTCTACCTGTGGCTCAGGAACAGGGAATTACAGAAAGGTGGGACACAGGAGACTGGAAATCACTACAGGTCACCTTAGAGTCTGTCTGACACATCTCATCAGATGATGGAACAATACGCATTCACCAGCTACTTTTATACAGTTTTTCACAAGGTTAGGGTGGGTGCCAGGGAGACAGGTCTTGCCAGTGGGGAAGGACAGAAACTAAAACGAATGGAACACTTGCTGTGTGCTCTGTGCCATGCTTTCGCTTGCTACCTCTGGGCCTCTATCATGCCTAGAGATGTCTATTCTGTCTTTGAAATAAGAAAGCTGGAAAGCAGAGAGTTTGGAGCAATTCCTCCAGATTACATCAATGCCACCTCTTCAGTAGTTCTTAAGGCTTTAGACAAGAAGTCATAACAGTTGTGGAGGTCAGTGTTTGGAAGCTAAAATGGGCTTTCTATGTATGTTCTTCTTTTTCTCAGAGTCAGTATCTCTGATTTCAGGGAAAGGAGATTCAGTTCTGTTTTTTTCCCCAGAAAAGACTTTGCTAACCCCAACAGCATAACCACTTAGCACAAAAATCATGTACCTGGAAAAAACAATGACAATCTCAGGTGGTGAAAGAGCCACTATCTTGTGTATTTGTCAATGAACACTTCACTTCTGTTCAGGATATATATGGAAGAAAACAAAATCACAATTCCCTATGCATTAGTGTTTTCAACATTTAAAAGCATATCCACATGTATTCCTAAGCTCTATGCTTTCCCCGCTTTAAAAAAAAAATCCTCAAAAGTATGAATATTTAGCTTCAGAAGCTTTGGGATGGCATGGATATTTCAAGGAAAAAAAATTACTAATTTTCCACCAATACCAAGATTTCAGGAGAGGTTCTTGGATCAGCAAGTTTAGTATCTCAGTTGGCAGAGTCTTTACTGGCCACTTTATTCAGTATCTAATCTAATACATGGCTTCCTTGGAGACTCAGCGGTAAAGAATCCTCCTGCAATGCAGGAGACGCAGGTTCGACTCCTGGGTTGGGAAGACCCCCTGGAGAAGGAATTGGCAACCCACTTTAGTATTCTTGTCTGGGAAATCCCATGGACAGAGGAGCTGGCAGGCTACAGTCCCTGAGGTTAGGAAAGGGTCTAACACGACTTAGTGACTAAACAACGACAATCTAACATGCAGCCTGCTACATAGAAGGCATTTAATAAAAATGTTGCGTGACTAATTAGTGGATGTATTTTTTGGTCCTAATTCATAGTGTTTTTCAGTTTCTTCACCTGTTTCTTGTTTTCTCATGCATGTGTTTCTCATGAAACTAAACTTTCCCTTAGTTCTTTTAATTTTAAATGATTCTATAGGCCTGTTGTAGAACAAATGACAGAAATAAAATAAATTTAAATCCATCATTTTATTTACCCTGTTCTCTTTAGAGGTAACCACTGTGAATTATGTTATGTATATTTTTATTACAAAAGTAAAAACATACTATATATTTACTGGATTGTCCACAAAGTTTGTTCAGGACTTTTGCAACATCTTACAAAAAAACTCAAATGAACTTTTTGGCCAATCCAATATTTGCTACTTACTTTGTCTCTTTCTTTTTAATGGCCTCTTTGCATTGTTAGAATATGTAGCCAATACTGTCCATGCTCCACTCATATCCCTTTGGAAACCTTTATCATTTCCACGCATCACAGCCTGACTGCCAATGGCCAATACCTCCACCTTTGTTGGATAGCTCCCTCCAGCCACTGAAACCAATTTGCCCATGGATGGTTGAGTGGAAGTACTTGAGAATTAAAGTTCCTCTGAGAGACAGCTTTAACAATGACTAAAAGTTGTAGCAGTATAAATATCTCAGCCCCCTGGACCCTTGGCTAGGATAATTCTGAGATATGTGCTTTGTACTACCTTCTGAGTTTTCCTGAAGGATTAAACTCTGGTCCCTCACTGGCTCAATAACACATCCTTCATTAGTCATCTGCTTTTCCCTGCATCGCTTCCCCAGTTCCCTACTTACACTTCCCAGACACCTTACACTTGAATCCCAGTCACAAGATCTGTTTCTGGAAGAATATAAACTAAGCATGATCATGTTCCAGTTTATTTAATCATTTTCTTATTCATGCCATTTTACTTCTGATTTTCAATAAAAATAACATTTCAGTAAAATCTTTTTTCATTGGCGTAAGCATAGGCACATGTTCCTGAATTACAATTGCTAAGTCAAAGGGAAAATATATTTGATATTTAAGAGATACTGCCAAACTGACCCCTAAATGGTTTTATTAATAATATCCTTACCAACAGTTGGGCTTCCCAGGTAGTGCTAATGGTAAAGAACTTGCCTGCCAATGCAGGAGACATAAGAGACGTAGATTCAATCCCTGGGTCAGGAAGATCTCCTGGAGGAAAGCATGGCAACCCTCTCCAACATTCTTGCCTAGAGAATCCTCATAGACAGAGGAACCTGGTGGGCTACAGTCCATGGGGTCCCAAAGAGTCAGACATGACTGAAGCAACAATTCCATTCCATTCCATTCCATACCAACAGTTTGTTGGAACTAACTTTACCCCACCTCTTGTCAGCACTGGATATCACAGGTATTTTAATTTGTTCTGTTCAGTTAGACAAAAACAATGTACCATATTTTGATCTACATTTTTTAGATTAATTAGGATAAACATTGCTGCACTTCAGGTATTTATCAGTTGATGGGAAGGGATCACAAAAACACACACTCACTGTAGAAAAAAATTAAGGTCGGGATTTAATTGGAGAATGATATGAAATCTTGTCAGCAGTGGGGTGGCCACATGGAACAAACATGGCTGTCTCAGTACAGCTCTCCCTGGCCCCCAAGCCTCAGGGTGGGGCACAGAAAACCTACAAGGAGAATCAAGCCAGATGTGAAACAATTCAAGTCTGATTATGCCTTAACCTTTCTCTACTCAGAGTTTTCATCACCTTTATACACACAAGCCGTATTTCTGTCTAAGGAAAGGTTTATCAAACTTGAACTCTCTTGGTTCTAGAAACAAATTTAACAAGGCCAAGTTTCCCTGAATTACAGCCTGCCTAAACCTTTCCAGCTTTCTGGAAAGCCCATTTCCCTGAAGACCATCCCTTGCCTATGATTTAATACTCTTGTTTAGATGGTTCTGAAACCAACTGCAGTCTGAAAACCACAATTGATATCCATTTGCCTAAAACCATCTGTTCATATGTTCTGTGACAATTTGTATTTCTTTTGTGATTGGCCAGTTCATATCCTATGTCCATTTTCTTATAGAATTAATTTATTTTTTGTATTTATTTGTTAAAATGGTTTATATATTCTGGATATTCATCTTTTACTTATAATATATGTTGCAAATATTTCTCTTAATCTACTGTTTTTTATTTATCTTTGTTTACAGAGGTTTTTAATTTTTTTTTCAGTTACATCTGTAGATCTTTTCACTTACATTTTGAATTCTGTGTCTTGCTTATGAAGATCATTCATTCCTACCCAAATATCATAGGAAATATATATTCTCTTATGTTTTCTTCTAGAACTTTCATCATTTTGTTTTTTTTCTTTACATTTAGATCTTTAATCCATCTAGAATTTATTTTTGTGGGTGAAATGAAGAAGACATCTAATTAGAGAGTTTTATCACTCTGCTGCTACTGTAAGTGAAATGTTTTTCCCATTGCATTTTCTGAGTGGTTATTGCCAGTGTTTAGACACGGGCTTGCTCTGAAAATTCAATTTCATCATCTCCCACTGTTTCATCTCAGTAGGGACAAGATCTTTGTGTGAAAGGAAGATCTCAGACTGGTTAGCAGGCCTGCCATGTAGCTATTAAGTTATCATTCTTGGCCTTCATTTTCTCATCTGTTAAAATGGGGAACTTGGAGTAAATGCTCTGTGTAATCCCTTCCTGAATTAATAATACTAAGGCTTTAAATAACTGTTTCTTTCTGCCAAAATGTACTTCAATTTCAAAGGGGAAAAAACGTAGTTTTAGTTGCTAATGGGCATTAAACCTCTTTACATTTGAAACTGATACCAAAGGTGGTAATGTCTTGCCTATTTTTAGCTAGATTCGGCACCTTTGGGAGAAGGACACTTGAAATATAGAGCTACAAGCAAGGTAAGACAGTCATTCAGCATTTATCTGCTTTCCATGAAATAATATGCTCCTTTCCAAAAAAGCACAAGGGGAAACAGCAGTGGTCTCCTGCTTTTAGGATACTCTTGTTTTAAGGACCTGACAGGAGAGATTTTGTCAAGCCTGCTCTGGAGGCAGTCCACCCAAGACCAAGGGATTCAGAGAATGTGAGCCCGTGTACCTGATGCTATCTCCCAGATGGTTTCAACTGTAAATTCCAGAAGTTTGACTCAAGTATTCACTGGGTGCCAGATAATCTACAATTCCTACCAAACTCCTGGATCAGTCTTGATTTGTGTTATATTGTTATCATTTAATTTAAAACATTTCAGCATAGTTAACATGACAAATGTATCATCTACACTGTAGGAGCAGTTAATTAACATTTGAAGTCCCCTGAAAGAGAGGCACTCTTCTGAGATGAATAACAGCTGTGAAAAAGACTCTACACAGAACTCTAAGCAAAAAAGACTCTAACAGGAGGAGGATACCACAAAACTTCAGCTACCTTTATCTACATTAACACGGAGGGCTAGTAGTTAGCACAATAAATGTTAGATATTAGTCTTCACAGGTAAAATGAGTTGTGTCCAGGCAGGTGCATTGGCTAGAAATACTTTATAGATACTTTTACATTTGCCTAAATGGTTCAATAGCTGATGCCCTTCAGGATGGCCTAAGTCCAGGATTCAGTCTGATCTAGTACAAGCTACCTACAAATGATTCTATTACCTGATCCCAACTAGAAGGTTAGTTTAATCCTGCCAGGTTCGAGTGGCAGAGCTAATAGTTACTGTAATTTTGAAGCAGCGATGAGCATAAAAAAGACTTTAATATAACAGCAACAACAGTAAAGTGATGAAAATATACATGATTTTTATCAGTGACAACATTACAAGCTCTTCTAATACTATTGCAGTTTATTGCCTACATCATTACTGAGTGAAATGCTACATTTCATTCAGAAATTAGTAAAAAAAAATTTTTTTTATTTTTTTCTAATTCAAATACACAAAGGTTCTGAATTCTATTCACTGACCTATTATAGGACATAGACTCAGGGTAAGAACTCCAGAGCCTAGTGCAGTGAATGTTGACACTAGAGAGGCCCCTCAAATGGGCCTCCTCATTGTCAGGGGCGTCCATATGGGGATGCTAATGTCCTGGCTAAGGGCATCTCTCCTGGAGGTGCCAGAGCAGCCTGTATGGCTGCGCCCCTAGCAGAGTCTCCCTGACTCTGTTGCTTGTGCCCAGGGTACCAATAAAGCCCCGGCAAAAGCAGGTCCATCATCTATGATGAGCTATATGAAAACATAAGCAAGCTCATTGGAGCATCAGCCTGGCATAGGCCAAATTCTCAGTACTCAGCATATCCAGTTTTTCTAAGAAAGCATAGCAGAGACCTGTATCAGACTCCAACACAGATACACTCGTTCACTTTACCACCCAGAGCCCTTTTCCCTTCCAGCTACTGTATCCCCACATTTGCATAATTAAATGGGCCATTACATTGGTTTTCCCAGAACTAAGTAACCATCTGCCCTAAAGTGTATCCAAGTCTTGCCTCTTGCAAAACCCAAGGCTCATTTATGGACTCTTTAAAATCTGAGTTTACTGTGGATCTGCCATATGTGTCTTCTATTTTCTTCAGAAACATTTCAAAGGTCTTCAGGCCAAAATTCAGTCCTCCTAGTTCATGCATCCTGTGTCCCCCTCTCTCTGTGCAATCTCTGAAGCACGTGGCCCGGCCCTGTAACCACGGCACTGAGATCTCCTTCCCCATCTGTGATCCCCAATGGATCACCATTGCCCCTACACCACCCAGTGCCCTGAGACCGGCTTCACAGGCAAAGTCACTGACCAGCAGGGCCCTGCCGTTCATGGGGAACAACCTGCTCAAGGGTGCTACCAGAGGACAGGTCCAGAGAAGAAGAGAGACAGAAGAATGGCTTTCTCCACTTCTAACTCCTTGCTCTCACTTGTTCCCAGGCCAGGAGGGAGTTTAGTGCCCTGAGTGACTTAGTCTGCTGCTGCTAAGTCACTTCAGTTGTGTTCGACTCTGTGCAACCCCATAGACGGCAGCCCACCAGGCTTCCCAGTCCCTGGGATTCTCCAGGCAAGAGCACTGGGGTGGGTTGACATTGCCTTCTCCAATGCATGAAAAGTGAAAAGTGAAAGTGAAGTCGCTCAGTCATGTCTGACTCTTAGCGACCCCATGGACTGCAGCCCACCAGGCTCCTCCATCCATGGGAGTTTCCAGGCAAGAGTACTGGAGTGGGGTGCCATTGCCTTCTCCAGTGAGTGACTTAGTCAACAGGAGATAAATCACAGAGTCACTCTAGATGCAGGTGCTGTCTCTGCTGCACCTCCCTGTGGGAGAGGCTCTTTGAGGTGTGAGGAGCTGGTGGGCGGAAGTCGTGCAGAGGCAGAGGGGGAGGCAAAGGACAGGGGGAGCAAATTGGGTGAGGCTTCTGTCTTCCCCAGCCGCCAAGAGGCACTCGGCACGTTGGAGCGTCATGGTGCTGTGGTCAGGAAAGATAGAGAAAAAGGCCTGCCTTTTCACGAGCACCCTGCTCTAGGCCAGTACCTGCAGGCCCTGTGCACAGACTGCCTGCCACTCTGGCCATTCCTACTTTGGCTGGCTGGGAGTTGGCAGGGGGTATTTCTTTAGGACTTGGTCTTATTACCTGCACGTGGCATGGAAAGATGACATAGGAGGGGAAACTCTTTGTGGGGAAAATGTCCCTTCTCTCCCAGCGCCACAGGCCCTTTACCTTTCTGACTCGATCCCTTAATTTCTCTAGATTCATGACCTTTCTTCTAAGTGGTCCCCTATGGGGTCCTGATAGTGGCCATCCCTCCAGGGGCACCTAATTAGTGCCCAAGGGAAGCATTAAAGTGTTAGCCACCCCCACTCCCCACCCCAGGTTACAAAGAGAAGCCACAGCTAACCTCTATTCAAACAAAGGATTCCATCTATAGAAGCTCATTTGTTTCCCTCTCTGCAGCTGGCTGGGCTGGTGGTTGGGAGTGGGCGCCTTCTCCGTCACTTTTTTCTTAAACCTTCCTTTTACATCCAGGAAGTGACCAGTTCTACAGTTAAAGTGTGCATTAGGGGCCATCCCAGCAACCAGCTGCTGCTGCTGCTGCTAAGTCGCTTCAGTCGTGTCCGACTCTGTGCAACCCCATAGACGGCAGCCCACCAGGCTCCCCCGTCCCTGGGATTCTCCAGGCAAGAACACTGGAGTGGGTTGCCATTGCCTTCTCCGCAGCAACCAGCTAATTCCTTGTATTTACTGCCTTTTTTTTTTTTTAACCCCCCTATTAAAATAGCAAAAGAGATGTTTCCCTTAAGCACTCCTTTTCTGAGGCTTGAAGTGAACCCAGAGGCTGTCTCCAGCCATGGGCCTCCCTGTAAGTGGTGTAAACCCCTCCCCATGGCTGCCTTAAACTCCCCACCCTCTGCAGTATCAGGAAGCTTACGGCAAGAGCCTCAGACTCCAGTGAGAGGTAGATATCCTACCCACCACCTCTAGCCCCAGACCCCCTATCCCTCATATCCCCCACCAAAAGTATCCAGTGTGGAGTTTGCGATGGAAGAGCCCGCTGTCTACCTTCCTAGCTGTGTGATCAGAAACAAGTTAGTTAAACTCTCTGAGCCTCAGAAGAAGGATAATGATAAGATGGTACTGACCTGGAAGCTTTACAGAGATTAAACCAAGTGGGTTTTGTAAATGGTGCTTAATAATAGCTCGCCAGGCTCCTCTGTCCATGGGATTCTTCAGGCAAGAATACTGGAGTGGGTTGCCATGCCCTCCTCCAGGGGATCTTCCTTACCCAGGGATCAAACCCTTGTCTTTTACATCTCCTGCACTGGTAGGCAGGGTGTTTACCACTGAGCCATCTGGGAAGCCTTGGTAGATTTTAGAAGCCTATTTAAATGTCATCCATGCTGTTTCTCAGAATGTGGGGTTAGTGAGAAGCTCTTCAGAATTTTCCATGGAGCCCAGGATATCTACACCTAGAGTGGCTCTGATAACACCCCTAGAGAAGGAGAAGATAAAGATAGGGCTTTTGTTCTGTCTCTTCCAAGGACAACCATAAAGGAACCTCAATGCTAGACACACAGTAGGCTGTCAGGAAACATTTGCCAGTTTCCCAGCGGTTCTGGGGAATTGGGCAAGAGGCTTAAGAAACTATGTGAAGCACCTACACCTGCCTCAGATGACCGGAGTTGAGAGCGTCACCCACAGCCCCCACAGTTGGGGTTGCCCAGGGACGACAGTACAGAAAACCACCCCAGGTTCCATCTGACTGAATCTCATTTCTGGTCCCTCCCACCCCATGCCCTTCGCCCTCTCTTTAGTAGAAGAGGTGATGAGCCGGCCTGTCCACAAAGAGTTAAACTTCAGGCTGTCATCCAGGTGATTTCTTAACTGAATGTAGCCCAGACTCCTACTTATTGGCACAGAAGTCTTTGCTTTGACAATTGTGCCTGAGTGTTTCAACGCCTGGGTGGCCCTGCTGCAGTTTGTTTGACCGTGTTTTGAAAAGTGACTTTGGTACATGTGGTGGTAACTGGCACAGCAGCGTGGGCTGGCGACGTGGCGATGTGACGGGCTGGAGCAGCTTGAACTCGGCGGCTGACTTGTGTTCTGCGGCTTCCTGCTCTGCTGCTATGTGTCCATAGGCACCAAGTGGCCAAGGAAGACACGGAGCCCAGGACCTTCTGTCTGATAGGTGTGCACGGAGTGTGGAGGGGTTTTTCTTTTAGATGTCCTTCTAGAAACAGCCAGTATTTTCCAGTGGCTCATGGTGGAAAAAACTTTGATGCAATGTTTCTGCCTGTGACATTCCTTTGGGGTCAGTGTCCATCAGGTTAATTCAAGGAGAGTGTGGGCATAAAAGAAGACCACCCAGATGAGAACATGCCGAGCCTGCTTGTGGTAAAGGACTCAGCCAGCATCACTTGCTTTTGGCAGAGACAAAGACAGGTACAGAAAACGTCATGGTGAAAAATAGGGAAGGGTTCCAGGCTCCGACTGGAGATGGCTGGCATGAAGAAGCTGAAGGCAGACTGCCTAGAAGCAGAGCACACTATGAGGTTATTTTGGAGAACATATTTGACTTTCTCTGGCTGGTTCTGACTTGGACGCAGAGGCAAAATGGGCAAAGGGGAAGTTAGCTATTATGGGCTGATGGCTATAGAGGTTACAGTTTGGCTTCCTGGGCTGGTTACTGCAGAGGTTGTGGGTCAGAATTCAGTTTTCATATATGGTCTGGGCACTGTTCGTTTGTATAGTCAGGCTTCAAGAGAGATTAAATTGGAGACTGCTAGTTCATCTAGACCACCTAACTTCATTTTGGAATGGTTATGAGATAGGCTGGGACCTGGAACCCTTCACAGCAATGCTTGCACCAGGATAAACATCTCCTTCAGGAAAAAAAAAAAAAAAATTATAAGGGACTAAAAATAACTGCATGCATGTGCAGTTGGGGCAAATTATGGACAAAAAGACCAAAAAACCCAACTGCCACTTCTGAAGAGCCAGGGCAAAAGATAGGGTGTTGAGAACAAAGGCAGCATACTATATACACCCCTTGCACACAGCTCCAAGGGGTGGGCAAGACACATAAGCCACCTCTCCAGTCCGACCCCTGGACATTCCCCTACCTCACTCCATATAAGGAACCAACTTCCCCACACTCCACCACCCAGTAGCTCAGGGCAACCAAGGGAACCCGATATTGTTTTTGCTCCCCGCTGTGGCCTTGGGAGCTCCAGTAAAGCCTTGCCTGAATTTCTTGTCTGTCTGCTAGTCAATTTCTTTTGACTGGGGAAGGCCAAGAACCCTAGTTGGTATCAGTTAAACTGCTGCTCGGTAAAAATTTATTCACAAAACACAAAGCTGGAAACAGCCAGAATGCTCAATTTCGTAGAGTTAAGAAAATTAAGATGCACCCATATTGTGTAAAATTTTTAAAACTATGTCTCTGAAGAGATTTTAATGACATTGAAAATATTTAGAAATTGGAAACAAAATGACAAACAATTCAAAAATCTTATAAACCATATGGTTACAGGTATAAACAGAGGTCAGAGGGCCTTCCTGGTCCTTAATTTTTAGCTAAGATATAGTCAGACACAGGCTTCCCCAGTGGCTCAGCTGTAAAGAATCTGTCTGCAATGTGGGAGATGCAAGAGATGTTGGTTTGATCCCTGGGTTGGGAAGATCCCCTGGGAGAGGGTATGGCAACCAACTCCAGTATTCTTGTCTGGGAAACCCCATGGACAGAGGAGCCTGGCGGGCTACAGTCCACGGGGTCTCAAAGAGTAGGACATGACTGAGCACACACATAGTCAGACACCCATCACTCAGGTATAGATAGTCCCATGCTCTTCCTGAGAAGGATTTCTGGGGGTGTGAATGGTCTCTCTGTGAGCTCCCACGTCCCTGGTGTTATCTGAATTCTGGAATAGCTTCTTATCATTCTTCAAACGCTATCTTGGAACTGTGTCATGCCAATCTGGTTGTGGAGCTCAGCCATTTCCTTAATTTCAATGAAAATTCACTCATCTAAGGCCTTAGCATAGCACACAGAGGGATTTATATCCACTCAAACATACCCCCAAAAATGAATTCCTCTCAGTCTGTCTTTCTCTTCTTTCTTTTTTCTTCTCTGCTTCCATCCTCTAGAGGAAAAACAGATTCTTCCTATGGTCTTATACAAGCAGTTCATCTCTCTCCAGTCCCTGCTTGCAAATGCTGCTCTCCCTTAACATGTCCAAGATTTCTGTCAAAGCTTTAAAGTCTCCTGCTGTACTTGTGAGGACCCCAGATTATGCTCACTCTGAGAAACACAGCTCTTTTCCTCCCAGGTCTTATCTGGTGAGTAGAGGAGAGGGAATGGGTGTGGGCGTGTGGTTTTTTCCAGTAACACAGGGTTAAGATAAGAGCATATGAAAAGCTCCTAGCACTGTGATAGCCTTCAAACAGCCCCAAAAGGGGTTTCTTCCCAGTCTTCTGAGTTTCCCAGCTTTATCAGATTTTTGCAGATCACTGAGGCCAGCTGTACTGGTTTTGGTATGATTTCACCCATCTATTTAAAGTTAGGACTTTTGACCTCGCTTTTTTACCAAACCATCTCAATCAATGCTTTTCTAAAGTTTATCAAAGTCTTTATTTTGAAATTTCAGTATTAACATTCTGTTGATCATCTCTGACAGTCCCAAGAAAGTTATGCTTTTGACCTTTATGGTTTATTTATCCCCTTTTTAAAGTGGTGAGGATCTGGGCTGGTTGTTGTTTGTTCAGTCGCTCAGTCGTGTCTGACTCTGCGACCCCATAGACTGTACCATGCCAGGCTTCTCTGTCCCTCACCATCTCCTGGAGTTTGCTCAAACTCATGTCCATTGAGTTGGTAATGCCATCTCATCCTGTCACCCCCTTGCTCCTCCTGCCCTCAATCTTTCCCAGCATCAGGGTCTTTTATAATGTGTTGGCTCTTCACATCAGGTGGCCAAAGTATTGGAGCTTCAGCTTCAACATCAGTCTTTCCAATGAATATTCAGGGTTGATTTCCTTTAGGATTGACTAGCTTGCTCTTGCTGTCCAAGGGACCCTCAAGAATCTTCTCCAGCAGCATATTTTGAAAGCATCAATTATTTGACACTCAGCTTTCTTTCTTTTAGTCTGGAGACAGCCATATTTATGCTGGGGCTCAGACATGTCAGGGCTGGTCTAGAGACAGGCCAGTAGAGAGGCCTGTCAAGAACCTATTTGTCTGAGGAACCCAGGAACCACAAAGGAAGGAGCTTTTCTAAAAGAGAAAGAAACTCGTAGATACAAGCCACCACAGATGACCTGTGGGGGATGGAGTGGTTTTGAGTAACAGCTGGTGAATGCGTCTTAGATCATTCCTCACCCAGCACCCTATGGATATGACTAAGTCCGAAGATGAGGTGGGGTGGTGGAGGGCTGAAATAGGCACAGTCACAGAAAATTTCTGTGAGATATTGGGGTACACCAAGAACACCATTGGGACATAGTGTTAAACTATGTTAAAAACTATGTTAAACTGGGATCTTGAGTGTTCATAAAGGAGTATGAATCAAGAACACTCCTCAATCTGCAGAGCCAGTAGGGACCAGTGGACAGGACGAGCCTAAGAATGCTTCCTGCTTCAAGCAGGTGGATTCTTGTGCTAGGAAGCAACAGCCCAGTGAGGTGGCCTAGCAAAGCACACAGTGACTTGAATGGGCAATGGTGGTGCCTTTGGTGGAAGCTTCAGAGGGTGGCAGGAGCAGTGGCCTCCGTGCTGTTGACTCAGTGTCGACATCGTTGGCTTCCAGTAGGAGGCAGTGCATCAGGTCATATAATAAACACTCTGCGTGGCGGGCCCTGCAAAACGGCTGTGGAGAGCTCAGCATCAGACAAAGGCATCAGATCAGAGGAGGAGAAAGCTGGTGGGGAATCTAAGAGATATGTAAGATTTTGTAGCCAGATTTTGTAGACTTGCTAGTGAGTGCCCCTTAGGTACCCCTGAAGACCCTGGAATGTTTGAGGGGAACACTGAAAAACAGCTGAATTTCCAGGAATTTCTCTGATAAGGACAGAAGTCATACCAAGCTACAGTATCTTGACTATATGAAATGAATTAACACATTTCACTCTCATAACTAAGAGGTAGGCAATATTAGCTACATTTATCAATGAGGAAGGATGAAGCTAAAGAGAATAACTTACAAGGGGTCACATATCTTGTGATATCTGAACCCAAGTCTATTTGATTCTAAAGTCAGGGCTCTCCCAGTTCACCACAGTGTCTCCAAAGAGGATTAGAATTTAGTCAACAAATTCACTCCACAAACATTTACTGGATGTCTGTTATATGCCAGGCCCTGCTCTAGATGTTCACCATATGGCAGTGAACAAAATAAACAAAATTTCGGCTCATATTAGGTTTAAAATCTGGATGTAATTGAAATGATGGCCCTAATGTTGCTTCCAGGTTTGTCTGACCTTGGACACATGGGTTATATAAGCAAACCTGAATAAGTCTGAGGCTTGAGATAACTTGGATTCCTAATACATCCATTACTCAGCCATGCTCAGGGCCAGCTGCCAATGTCTCCCCCACCACTTGTCTGTACATAATCTGCTCCATTACATTGATTTAGAAGAAAAATATAGTTCACTTAACTTCTGTTCTACAAAGAATGAGAAGAACTCATGCTGGAGAGCAGTTAAGGACAGGGGAGCCAGAATGCCTCACCCAAGGACAGAAATAGAGGACACAATGCTTTTGACGATTGCTGATGCCTATGCAAGAATGTGTTGCATTTAGAAACAGCATCTACCCATACAATTTATTCATAATTAAGTTCTCATCCATATCCCTAAGAACAGATGGCATGCCAAGATAGGCAGGTCAAGAACACTGTAAATATATTTATACAACTGATGCTATAACAATATTGGCAAGGGGACCTGGTGAAAGTCAAGCTTAACATTATTGCTGGAAGCTTTCTATACCCCAGTGTGAGAGGTTCAGGGTACATGGGCCA